>VOPJ01010629.1:0-38095 GCA_014673585.1 Semibalanus balanoides
CAGAGCCCTAAAAGCGGGCCCCCTTGTGTGCGGGCCCCCACCCATTTTGTGAAAACTTCGCAAATTTTGGTCACTTGCTTTTTAGAGGGCCCCCTACAGCATGGGATCTGAAACATTATAATTGTCTTGTCAATCTAGAGCTCCGCAATATTCCCAAAATGGTGGGGGTGGACAGAGTCGATCATTTACATCAAACGCCCATAGGCGTAACGTTAAAAGTCCACAAAGTCGGGGGGACACGTCCCCCGTCCCCCATGTGGCGGAGCCTCAGTTGTCAATGTCGTGTAAGGTTACTGTGTGCTATTAATGTGCGAATTTTAGGTGCGTATGCTACTGATGTACAGCTGTCGATAGTTGACGAAATGAGGTCAGTGACAACAAACACACGGAAGTGGTGACTGGTGAGCCGATACGGTATTTTCTTAGCTGGTATTTGTGAGTAGCGTATTCATGGTTTGTTTTTTTTACACATGCGCATCGCAACATTAATGTGGAGGCGGTCTCGCGCATGATTTGGGAAGGCATAACCAACGGATCCAGGGCCTGCAGTGTCAACCAGTTGCTGCATGACTGTCTAGAAGCTGCGCAGTCAAGGGTGTACAAAATATATTTTGTATCGGTGCAAGCTTGCGAATTGTCACAGCGGTCTTCTCTAGGTCAACAACAAGAAAGCCAAATTCGATTGCGATCCTTTGGACTTAAGTTTCCCCCCCCCCCCTGGGCATCCGAAAGTTGTTGACCCCTACCCAAAAGGTAACAAATCAAAGTCGCCGTACGTACATCCGCATGTGCTCATTTGAAAGCTATAGTCGTGTAGAATGTACTTTAATTTAATTGAAATGCTTTAAACACAACCGTTTTCGTTTAAAGAGTCATAAACATCTAAAAAAACATGCTCTCCAATCATAGGCGTAGGAGCCGGGGGTAGGGGGGGGGGCAGCTGCCCCCATACATTTTTCGGATTTTAACATAACGCTTATGGGCGGTGCATGGCAAGAATCGACTTTCAAAATGCCTTTTGCCCCCCCCCCCCCCAACTTCAAATGAGTTCCTACGCCCCTGTCTTCACATAGATGCTTTATTGATCGGGCTTGGTTTTGGTAGATGTTAATGACTCTAAAACGAAAAACTATTGAATTTAAAACATTTTAAACCTCTATTAAAGTGTATTCTACTCTACTAGAGCTTTCAAATGAGCACATGCCTCATGAACGACAACAATTGATTTTTGACCTCTTCAGAGACAGATAGGGGGTCAACAACTTTCAGGAGGCCCGGTGAGGTGGAACGAAAACTCAAAGGATCACAGTTATGCAATTTGTCATGCTTGTGAAAATTGGCTTAATAGAAGAACGCCGTGTCAATTGGCAAGCTTGCACTAGGACAAAAAGTATGTTATCTTGGTGACACGCTGCGCACGCAGGCCTTCTGGAGTTTGGTCAAAATAAGAGACGCACGGTGAACAGATTGCGTCAAAAATTGTCAAACGTCGTTATAACTAGAGGTGTTTTTTTCTCGGAAGCTCTGCTACCCATTGCCCGTGGTAGGCTTGGACACTAAAAATCATCGGTCCCTAGGTAGGCAAATCTCTAGTATTGAAGATTAAAAATAACATGTGCCAAATAGCGAAGCATTTTATTCATCAGTAAAGTTGAGCGTTACAATATTATTAGGCTACCCCCATAGATGTTTGAGATGCTTATGCGTAAATCGTAGTTTACAAAGAAACCGCGTTTACACGGGACTTCATATTATCTAGGCATGGATGAATTACCTCTTCGGAAATTGATGTGATTTTAGAAATTGGGCCAAATGATGTAGCTTTTTCCTTTCAAACCTCCCACATTCATGTCCTCTACGTCTACTGGTTTAAAATCCCAGCATTCGGACGTCAAAGTCCCAAATAAACTACGCTAGGCTACGTTCGTCAACATAATAGGAATTAATCCTGGAGGCGCTCGGAGGCGGCGTTTTTACGCCCCCTCGTTTTTCCACCTTAATCAGAAAGTGCAGAGATATTTATTATCTACTTGGAACTTTCAGCAACTTGAAATTAATAGCTAAGCCAGATTTTGGCAAAAATGGTTCCAACCAGGTCAGGTCAGGTCACTAGGTCAGATCAAATGACATGACCTCCATTGACCATCAAGCACTTCTAGGTAGCACCACCCAGGCTATGGCTAATCGAGTGACATGCAATCATTGCACGTCATGAGGTTATTAGGGACTACAATATCTCGGATTTTCTATATCGGTGGCCTAAGGTCAAGTAATAATCGTGACCTTTTCAATGTAACCCTGTGGATAAAAAATATCAGTCTTAAGCAATAAATTTAGTTCATGTTTGGTCTAGCCTCTAGTTTTAGTCAGAGACTTGACCTGACCGGGTGACATTCGGGTCACATTTCACGCCTTTGCTAGCAAGTAGGCCCCGGCCTCGATCGGGCCTGACAAAACCGGGCCCCTTCCAGGAACGGGCCCGTATTAAGAATCTGCAAGGCCGTAACCCTGTTGTGAACCAGGCTTTCGTCCTAACCGGCCCCATATCACGCCTGTGCTAGCCAAAACGGGCCCCTGTTTCGAGTTCTGGCCCGTACCAAGGATCGGGTCCCCTAACCAGGAACGGGCCCGTATCAATAATTTACAGTGACCGGACCTGTTGTTGACCGTACCCTCGACCTGACCCTGTCCCATATCACGCCTCTGCCAGCACTGGGACCCTGTCTTGATTGAACCCCTACACCAGGAACAGACCACTTATACCAGTAACGGACCCGTATCAATAATTTGCAAGGAGCGGGCCCTGTTGTGACCTGGCCCTAGTACTGATCGGGTCCCAGATCACGCAGGTTGCCAGCACCGGGCCCCTGCCTCGATCGGGCCTGACCAAGACCGGACCCCCATATTTCCGCTGTTCTGCCAGCACCGGGCCCCTGCCTCGATCGGGCCTCTACCATGAACGGGACCTTATCAGAAAGAGGCCTGTATATACAAGGACCGGACCTTCTTGTGACCGGGCCCTCGTCCTGCCTGGGCTACATGACACACCTATGCCAGCACCGGGCCCCTGCCTCGATCGGGCCTGACCAAGACCGGGCCCCTACCAGAAACGGGTCTGTATCAATAATTTGCAAGGAGCGGGCCCTGTTGTGACCTGGCCATGATCCTGACCAGGCCCCATATCACCAGTTACCAGCACCGGGCCCTGCCTTGATCGGACCTGCCAAGGTGCGGGCTCACCAGAAAAGGGTTTCGTATTCGTTATTCAATAATATGGCAAGGACCGGACCTTGTGTGAACCCTCGTCTGATCAAGCTCCCATATCACGTCCTCTGCCAAAGCACCGGGCCCCTGCCTCGATTGGCCTCTACCAGAAACGGCCCTATCAGGAAGAGGCCGTATCAAAATAAATTTGCGATGAGGCGGAACACTGTTTGTACGGGCCTCGCTACCGACCCATATCACGCCTTAGCCAGCACCGGGCCCCTGTCTCGATCGGACCTAACCAAGACCGGGCCCCTACCAGAAAGGGGCCCGTATCAAAATTATGCATGGGCCCGGGCCCTCGTCCTGACTGGGCCCCATATCACGCCTTTGCCAGCAACCGGCCCCTGTCTTCGATCGGACCTAAACAAGACGGGCCCTACCAGAAAGAGGCCCGTTTCAAGAATATGCAGGACCGGGCCTTGTGACCGGCCTCGTCCCTGACCGGGCCCATGCCACGCCTACTGTCAGCACCGGCCCCCTGCCTCGATCGAAGCCTGACCAGACCGGGGCCCCTACCAGAAAGGGGCCCGTATCAAAATTATGCATGGGCCCGGGCCCTCGTCCTGACCGGGCCCATTATCACGCCTTTGCCAGAACCGGCCCCACTTGTCTCGATCGGACCTAACAAGACCGGCCCCTACCAGAAGAGGCCCGTTTTCAAGAATATCAAGGACCGGGCTTGTGGACGGGCCCTCGCTGACCGGCCCATGCCAGCCTCTGTTCAGCCCCGGGCCCCTGCCTCGATCGAGCCTGACCAAGACCGGGCCCCTACCAGAAACGGGCCCGCATAAGAATATGCAAGGACCGGGCCCTAGTCCTGACCGGGCCAGTTTCACGCTTTTGCCAGCACCGGGCTCCTCCTCGATCAGGCCTTTCCAAGACCGGGCCCTTCCCTGCTAAGTATGGTCCAGAATACGGGTCCTTTTATGCGGGCCCTCTCATAAATTTCGGGGGGGTCAGCTGACCCCTTTGACCCCCCTGCGTGCGCCACTGAGTCACCCATTATCCTGTAATCGTCCATAGAGTATCCTCTGGTGCGACTTTCATTCAAAAACTGCAGTTTAATCTTAATGTCATTGTGGGCGCAGCATCTTAGTTTCCTTGCAATAATATGACCACCTTTCTTCGATTCCTGAGCGCCCAGCTGCAACGAATTATTCTTATCTTCCCTTGCAACAATGTGCAATATAAATACAAAGATATTTCTATAGCTCGTAAACACTGGCATATCGTATCAATATGTTAGGTCAACCCTTTTTGCCTGTGCCTGAACACGCCCCTGGAAGTCTACTGACATGAATATGCAAAATATGGAAGGAAGTTCTATCTCTTGCATCTTCATAGTTGAAAAATCTCCATAAATCGCTCTAATGACTGCCAGCCAAACGTGCATACTTCCTGGAAATACTTCTCTTTTTCAAATCCCTGAAAACCGCCTCTGCCCGGCAATAGTTATGTATTTCAATAGAAACAATTATTTGAACTTGATTCAATATCAAAATGAACATTTTGCAACCCTTTCAATCATAAATGCAGTTAGGAGAGAAGCAATGGAAGAACGCAATCTCCGTGTTATTGCTAATACGCCGAAAAAGCACTACCAAAATCCTTGGTGCTAGAGCCCGCCTCTGTGAGAATATGAACTCAATTTTTACAACCAGTCACATGGGAAATTGAATTTTAGGACATCTCGCAACATCTCGCAACTTGTACTAAGGAAATGTATTTCAAAACGTTTAGTAATGCATAAGGGAGCAAAAATCCGATGCGTTTTTCATTTTTAAAAACTTTTTCGGGGTGATGGCCCTCCCCCCATGCGACAAAAACTAAATCCTAGATCCACCAATGGGGCCCACGATAATCCCATAAACCAATTTTGAACACAGAGTGCAAGCGATGAGAGTATTTTCCACTTGTTGAAATGTCTTAATTTGGCCTATTTGCCATTCGAGGCCAAAATGAAGGTACAAACTGAGACAAAAGACCTCCTGGAGCCCTCGCAAGTGAAAGCAACAAAATTGTATATTCACCTTGAAGCATAGGTAGTTAAGGATAACTTAGGAGGGTTTCATGATTGGTGCCTGTGGTTGCAATTTTTTCTGCGCCCTTTTATATCTACGATGATACCTGACCGATTCACTTATAAAAACTGCATGATATAAACATGTTTGTAAATGTTAGGAAAACATACAACCTAATTTTAAGTATCAGACACAGTTGTCAGAGCCATAATTTGTCATTAGAAGTGCAGATGTCTCGGATAAAATATTTCTGTGGTGAGTAATAGGACATTAATATCGACCTATTTTCAGAGCAAAATGTCCCATCCGGAACATCAAGCTCGAAGCACACTTCAGGCGCCTGTTAATGAGTCTTTCCCTTTTCCGAATGTACTATTGTTTAATGTTTCTAGGCTAATTGGACATTTTCCTAGCATATAAGATGATCAAAATTGTATATTGGTGAAAGTAAAATATGATAATTATGGCCACCCATAATACCGATTTATCCTTATGTGTGGTGGCGGGAAGTCAAAATAACCTCTCTCACTAACTCGAAACTAAAAGTAAAAGGACTAGAAAGATGAAAAACGTTCGAAGGATTTCGAGAAATACATTCGAAGTTACTTTGAACAATTTTAGTTCAGGTCAATATTGAGGTCACTAGAGGTCATCAAAGGTCGAATTTTCCAGGTTTAGGACTTTTCTCCACTAGAAACCCCAAAATATATTGGGAACTATGATAGCTAAGAACAAACGGAAAAAGGCAGTCGAAGGTCATTAAAAATGCAATCGCCATTGATGTCCTCAAATCTTATCGCATCACAAACATAATGGTCGTAACCAATTCCACGGGACAATAGCAACTCTAACCTCACTCGTGGCAAATGATATTGCCCTCAATTTCAAGGTCAAAGAACGGGGTGGCTCAAAATGACCCGAAGTTTTAAGACACTGAAAACATTATTATAGCGATCAAATAATATCGTTGGGTAGTTTTGAGCCGTCCGTCTTTTGACCTTGTACTAGAGAGTCAAGGTCATTTTCACGAGTGATATAATGGTGGCTTCGCTTAGAAATCGACCCGAGCAATCGTTTGAGAACATTATTTTTGCGATCGGACAATAAATTCGGGTCGTTTTCAGCCCATTGACCTTGAAATTGAGGTTGAAGTTCATTTGCCATGAGTGCAGTTTAGAGTGGTGTGCCGACAAAACTTCTAAGAAATTACTATAATGACAAAACTTCCTAGTCAAAACTTACACGCGTCAAAACTACCAATGGATAAACTTCTAATGGAAAACTTCTAATGGAAAACTTCTTCTCGTCAAAACTTCCAAAGCAAGAACTTCTAAACGACAAAACTTCCAAACGTCAAAAACTTCCTAAAAGCCAAAACTTCTTCGCGACAAACTTCCAATTAATAACTTCCAATTCAAAAAACTTACGACAATACTTTTAACGGCAAAATTCTAAGCGACAAAACTTCCAACGCGTCAAAACTTCCAAAGCAAAAACTTATTCGCGACTTAAATTCCAATGAATAACTTCCAATCCAAAACTTCTAAGCGTTTAAAATTTAATGGCAAAACTTACATGCGTCAAAACTTCAACCGTCAAAAACTTCCAACCGTCAAAACTTCCCAACCGTCCAAACCTTCCAAAGCAAAAACTTTGTCGGGACAAAACTTCCAATGAAATAACTTCTCATTTCAAAAGCCCCCCATACTGCAAGGGGTGATTCCCCCTTCAGGTTCTTCAGAAGTAACGGAACAACGGCGGGCGGCGCAGCGCCGCCAAATTTCGTACATCTGTTTGGGGCATCAATTACCAACACTTTGTGAAAGTTTTGACTTCATGACATCTCAGGTCAGGTCACAAGGTCACGTCAAGTGACCTTACCTCCAAAAATGTTTGTGATCGTGCCAAACCCACAGTCTTTTCACGAAAGATTTGATCTGGCAGAGTTGCTAAGATTATACATAAATTCCTATCTCGGATGTGTTGTATTTTGGTGGACTCTATAGATCGTGGCAAATTTCGACCCCTCGTATTTGAACGAGAAAAATAAAGTCCTACAGAAAAATGCGGAAGGTCTCCTCATCGTTCCGAATCATATTATTATAGCTCATGATTGATGACCCAGGTGCAATTGTTGCTCAGTGATATCCGCAAGGCCATCTGAGGTCATCAGCATTGTTTTGATAATAACTATTGATATATCGGTGACCTAAGGTCAGGTCGATTTTCCGACCTCCCCATTATATGTGAACGGGAAAATATAAAAATGCTTTCTATTCAGAGAACCTGCATTGGATCAGGCCCATTCTTTCCGAATCATGTTATTTTAGCTCATGATTAATGACCCAGATAAAATTGTCGCTCAGTGATCTCTGCAAGGTCATCTGAGGTCATCAGCATTGTTATGCTGATAAATATTGACATAATAAAGATTGAGACGAACGGATGACACCAACATGTTTGTCTCTTCGAACCGCCACGTTGCCCTATATGCAACATGATCTTCATGGGTCACCATTACCAAATGACCTTGACCAGAGGGAAAATTTATCAGTTGACCTTAAAGGTCACCATCAGTATTTTTCAAAGTTCCTTGACGAAACAAACACGATGACGTCAAAATTATTTCCCTATCTTTGTTATGTGAAATGCTATTTACAAAAAGCAGCTCTGCCAAAACATAGCCCTTTGGACCTGGATAGTCTGGAAAAACCTAAACTATTTCCTGCATCTAAATCTGAGGGACATATTAGCACTATTCATTGCCAAGAACTTTCGACAGTTTCTGTTTCGTTGTTCTAGCTATCAGTCCTGTGATATTTGGGGTTTTCTTGAAGCCACAAGTCCTGAAACCGGAAATCTTGACCTTTGAAACCTCTGGCAACCTCCAATTTGACCTGACCTAGAAAAGACTGATATACTTTCGATGGAGCTTGTCTCGAGCTATCTAACTACGTTTTCTGTTGGTCGCTACGTAGCGTAGTTTTTGATACCTCGATGGGGGCGGCGGAAATCCCCCCCCCCTGCAGTTCATGTACGGCGCAGACCCCCTGCAGTGCTCGGGTTAGGTTAGGTTCGGTTAGGTTATGTTAGGTTAGAAGTTGTGATTGATATTTTTCATAAGTTTTGACGCTAGTAAGTTTTTCATTGGAAGTTTTCACTTGTAATTTTTTGTTTTAGAAGTTTTAAGGCTTGGAAGTTTTTGTATTAGAAGTTTTGACGCTTGGAAGTTTTTTCATTAGAAGTTTTGACGCTTGGAAATTTTCCATTAGTAGTTTTGACTCTTGAAAGTTTTTGCTTGAGAAGTTCTGGCATTAGAAGTTGTGGCGCTTAGATTTTTGTCTCTTGGAAGTTTTTGCTTGAGAAGTTCTGGCATTATAAATTTTGACGCTTGGAAGTTTTGTCGTTAGAAGTTTTGACTGTTGGAAGTATTGTCGGTTGGAAGTCTTGCTTTAGAAGTTGAGTCGCGAAGAAGTTTTTGCATTGGAAGATTTCCCCTTAGAGTTTTGTCCTCTGGAAGTTTTGGCATTGTAAGTTTTGACGCTCAGAAGTTTTGACGTTTAGAAGTTTTTGCATTGGAAGTTTTGACGCTTGTAAGTTTTTGTATTGGAATTTAATTCATTAGAAGTTTTGTCGCTTTGAAGTTTTTTCATTAAAAGTTTTGACTGTTACGCATAAGTCTTGACGCATAATAAGTTTTCCCTATGAAAGTTTTGGTTTGGAAGTTTTGACGTTAGCAGTTTTGCATTTGAAGCTTTGACGTGGAACCGCTTAGGGTAGCTATGGCCTGTGGCTATATATTGACCCGAATAATCTATTGCGACCATTATTTTTGTAATCGGACAATAACTTCGGGTCCTTTTGAGCCGAGTCTTTAACCTTAAAATTTAGGGTAAATGTCATTGGCCATGAATAAAGTTAGGGTGAGTGTGGCCTTAGGAATCGATTGCGATATTATGTTTGCGATCAGACAATGACTTCGGGTCGTTTTGAGCCGCCCCGTGCTTTGACCCTCAATTTTAGGTAAATGTCATTTGCCACGAGCAGGCGCGCAACCAGGATTTTCGTAAGGAGGGGGCACGACCACAAGTAGTTGGTCGTGCGTCGTTGTCGACCACAAGTAGTCGTTGGTCTTCCCCGTCGGACCACGAGGGGGCCCCACCATTGCGGACCCAATAAATACTACTCATATTATCAGGGGCAGATCCAGGGGCCATGGCCCATGCCCCCTCCTTAAAGGTTACGAAACCTTAATTTGCTCCCCAAAATGCAAAAACACACAACAAGTCGGGACGCACCTAACCAGATACAAATTGGGCTGACGACACGCTCTGCCCCCCATGGTCAACAACTTGATCGCTGATGAATGGCTTACGGCGACGGCCTGTTGTCCCTCACCGCCTCCATAACTTTTGGAAATACGCCACTGGATTTGGCCCCCAAACCCACGGCCACTCATCCGCCCCTGCTATTATTATGCAATTATTAGAGGAAGTCGGCAGCGCACTAGAAAGAGAGCCAGCAGGGGGATGTTTCCTTTAATCCAAACTTACAGCGCAGAGGTGCATTCATATGCATGCCTTTACGTAAAGGCAGTAGAATGACATCAATAATATCATATTGCGCGGAACTTAGAAGCCCAGACCGCGGGGAGTTATTATGATTGGTATAAGACATTACGCTATAATATCCAACAAAAATAACCGTTACCTTTCAAAGGCAGGGGGAGACTCAAGGCAGGGCCAACGAGACCGAGAAGCGTGGGTATCAACCTTTTCATTGGCGCTCTATCAAGATTTCTGAAGACCACGCCAAAACATCCTTAGGAGAGCTTAGAGCACTTCAGAGGCCCATTAGGGCCACTAGGACCCTTTCTGAATGACCAGAAGGCCGCATGGACGTGCAAAAAGCCCATATTGAGGCCAGAGGGGCTTCTGGCTAGAACCAGAAAGGGCCCCTGGGCGATTCAGAAGGCTCATGAACATGCCGAATGGGCCCGTAACCAGCACAGAGGGGCCCCTAGGCAAGGCGGATGGGCTCCTGGACAGATAGGAGGGGCCCTTGCGCAGGTCCGATGGGCGCCTGAGCATGTCGGCTTGGCGATAAAGCACCTTGCGCAGTCCCTTACCAGGTCTAAAGGCCCCCTGGACAGACCAGAGGGCCCCTGGGAAGTTAAAAATGCCTTATGTACATCAGAGGGGCCCTTGACCAGAATGGAAGGGTCCCTGGGCGGGTCAGAAGGGCCACTGAACATGCCTCATCGGCCTTAGCCAGCACGGAGGGGGCCCAGTGCCCAATGGGGCTCTTGTCAACGCTCGGAAGGGCCCTTTCAACGTTCGGGAAGGGGCCCTTTCAACGCTCGAAAAAGGGTCTCTTTTGAGGCGCCTCCACCCCGGGCGAAATCCTAGCTATACCCATGACTGCCTCAGAGGCCCCACGGGACCCGCCTCAGAGGGGCCCCGCATTTCGTAAGGGAGGGGCACGGGCCCGTGTGCCCCCCCCCCCCTTGGTTGCGCCTCTGGCCACGAGTAAGGTTAGGATGGCTGCGGATTTGACTAACCCGAGAAACTGCGGATTTGAGATTGACCCGAGAAATCGGTTACGACCATTTTTTTGCAGCTTGACAATATCTTCGGGTAGTTTTGAACCACTCCGTTCATTGACCTTGAATTTAGGGCCAAGTTCATTTGCCACGAGTAAGAATATGGTGGCTGCGGCAAGACATTGACCCAATGAATCGTTTACGACCATTATGTTTGCCAATGCCATCAGACGATAACTTCCGATCATTTTGAGCCGCCCGTCCTTTGATCATGAAAATGACCTTAACGATAATCTAGAACTTAACAATAAATGTAATTTTGTGAAGAACGTACCCCAATTGACCTTCAACCACATTTTGAAGCGAACTGCTGCTTGATGCTGGATTAGAATCAGAATCGGTCGTGAACTTCACGGACATAGGAATAAGCCGCTGCCTGGCAGGAGTTAGTTGAAGAGTGCTGACAGAGCTGGCAACGAGGCAACTGCTCAGCATTTCAGGCAGGGGCCAGTAACAAACATAATCTGTAGATACGCATTTAGCGTTGGAAATCATTTAACGAAGAGCTTGTCAATACTTTTTACTGTGTATTGGCAAACCAACCCATACCATCCTGTCTGATTTCCAGATAATGAGCTCCTTACTGTTAGTTACTGAACATCAAAGGAGCTTTTCCGAGTTGACGTTGTCCAGGCAACCGTAACACAACCCCAATGTCTCAAACCTCAATCAATACATACCTACCTGGCGTCATCCGTTCTCTCCGACTGTGTACTCCGGACGCAGTGGGCAGAAGGGATCGTGGAGCAGTGGGTGTCGGACCTCGCGGCCGGATCTAGACGGATCTTGGCGGGTGCTGGACCCCTCGGCTGGATCTAACGGATTGCGGCAGGCATCGGATCGCCCGGCTGGATTTCGGCGGATCGCTGGGGTGCCGACTCCCCGGCCACCATGGTGTACCTGTGGGCGAAGGTGGCGGTGGGCCTGCTGCTGGCTGCCAACTTCACCGTACCTCTGTACACGGTGGTGAGTAATCGGCACCTTTGGGACGAGCCGATGGCCGTGCTGGCTGGCAACCTCTCGCTCGCCGGTGTCCTCTTCGGCCTGGGTCAGGTCGTGATCGGCGTGTATGACCTGGCTTCACTGCAGTTCCCCGGTTTATGTCTGTTTCTCCAGTACAACGCCGTGGGGCTTATGATGGCCTTCAAGGTCGCTGAGTTGGGCCTGGCGGTGGATCAGTTCATGGCGGTGGTTCACCCGCTGTGTCACTACGGGAAGATGTCACGTTACCTCGACCGGCTGCTGCTGAGTACCTTGTTCATTTGGCTGGGGAACACCGCTTTAGGCCTGCTCGCTGCTGGGTTAGATTTGCCGACAATCGCGGAGACGCTGTACAGCGATGGCGACAACACGACCACTCCCTTCGACGGCTGTCGCTGGGAAAGCACAGTGGCAGCAGGGCTGAAACCCTTCATGGAGGCGGAGCTGCTGCTGGCTCCGCTGGTCACAGCTGGTCTCTTCATCTTCACTGGAATAATCGGCAGCCGGATTCATGCCGCGCCGGTACGCATCCACACCACAGACCGCACTCACCAGCAGTTCATCAAAAACTACCGCGCCTTCAAGAAGATCGCCTACACGCTCTCCCTGACTCTAGTGCTCGACATCGTTGCGACGCTCCTGCGTGTCGCCGCCCGCTGGTTCCCAATCCCAGCTCAGGTCCTTGGGTTCCTGCACCAGGCGCGCCTCTTCGGTCTCCTCCTCGAGGGCTGGGTGTACGGTCTCAACAACGGAAAGATGCGCAGCGCCTACAAGAAAACGTTCTGCTCCAGAGAACGTGCATCGGCCAGAGTGATGCCAGCCGAACAGATTGATCATCTACCGTCTCCACGCCAGGCGCCAGGCGAAATCTTCGTCGTCCCGATCGTCATGCTGCCAGAAGAGCCGGGCATTGTCGCCATCCTCCCAGAAGACACGGGAATGGTCGTCACTCTCCAAGAAGAGCCGTTAACTGTCGCCATCCTCCCAGAAGAGACGGGAATGGTCGTCACTCTCCAAGAAGAGCCGTTAACTGTCGCCATCCTCCCAGAAGAGCCGGGAATGGTCGTCATGCTGCCAGAAGAGCCGGGCATTGTCGCCATCCTCCCGGAAGAGCCGGGATTGTCAGCATCCCCCCAGAAGAGCCAGTAGTTGTCGCCATCCTCCCGGAAGAGCCTGGCATTGTCGCCATCCTCCCGGAAGAGCCGGGCATTGTCGGCATCCTCTCAGAAGAGCCGGGAATTGTTGCCATCCTCCCAGAAGAGCCGGAAATTATCGCCATCCTCCCGGAACAGCCGGAAATGGTCGGCATCCTCCCAGAAGAGCTGGTAATTTTCGCCATCTTCCTACAAGAGCCGTTAGTTATTGTCATTCATCCAGAAGAAACGTGATTTGTCGAGTATTTTAATGTTTCATAGTTAAAAAGTATATACGACAGATAAGAAGAAAAATAAGTTGTCTTTCTTTCAAAAGTTGTGTGAAATATCGTATCATTTAAGTGAAATATCTTAAAAATAAAAAGTTGTTAAATTGTACTTTAATGTCATGAGCATATTACACAATATCTGTCCGCGCGTGTGACATCCAGTGGTATTACCTATATACCTACGATTTTTAGGCAAAGGCCTTTATCATGCACCTACGTGTCATGCCAAATGCCACGCATTGTGCAGCTGAACGCCCAGTTCTGTCCAGTTCAATGCATGCTTAGACAATGCATGCTTAGATGCTTAGACTTTAGCCCTATTTGTACGCCGAGCTAGAAAATGTGACCAGATTTCTGCGAATATATGATTTTTGTCCAGAAACAGCCTTCTCTGTTTTGAAGCAGCAGTGCCTTTCACCACACCGTGCAGTGGTGGATCTAGGTTTCAAGTTTGGGAGGGGCAAACATTTCGCTCCGCATAGGTAGTCACAAGTAGTGGCGTACTTAGACATCTGACAAGGGGGCAAGCCCCAAGGTCACGTCTGAGGAAGTTTGACTGGGGGGCTGACGTGAACCTCGATGCCTATAAAATACAATTAACTCGGCATTGATCGGGGTCTCAGTCGAACGGCAACCGGGGAGGGAGCCAATATTGTTCCCTCGTTATCTCCGGAACCAATGGTTGCTATCAATAAGACACATGTAAAGTTAACTGTAAATTTTCAAAACGATGTCATTTTTCGTGTCAAACTCAGGTCAAAGGCATTTCAGTTTATGGGCTATACATTCCATTAAAATCCTTTGATTGCGACCATGATCACCCAAAGTGCTCACAGTGGTATAATACACATTCTGCATGAGCTAAATTTAAACTGTTGGCAAAGGTCAAGGTCAAGGTCAGGTCACCAAAAGGTCACTTTTATAAAAGATCTACAAAAGTCATGTGACATGTATTTTATTGGCTACATTACACGTATAATTAGATCATCGTCATCATCATCAACAAGTTTATTATACTTCAACATTTTCGTAAAGTACACATAATTCGACTTGGCGCAAAAGCTTAGAAGCTTAATTCAAGGCGCCAACTCGTAACACACCATATTTACATAAATCCGAAAATAACATAGAAAATCGATAGCACGATAGTCATTTTATCATCTGACCACACTTAGTTGAAGGCTAAAACTATAGTGTCAAGCTCAGGGCAAGGTCAGATCACAAAAGTCAAAATTTTAAATAGATAAATATAGACAAAAGGGCATGTTTCTAGACCAACTTTGTCTTAGAAATAAAGTGCTCACATTTATATGTAGGTATACCAAAAAAGATATTAACAACATGACGCTATGGAGTTACTATACATAGGGAGCCATAATTCATAAGTCCGGGGCTGGATGTCTCTTTTTTAGTAGGGTATGGGGGCAGTCTGGAGGGGATCCTCATAGGGGGGTACCAGAACGGGTGGTTTGAGGTCAGCTTGGGGGCCAAATCACAAAAAGTATCGCACAATTCAGAAAACTCATCGGATTTCGCTGTCCTGTGATCAGTAACTGATGTAAGACAAAGTTTTCTTTGTACAAATGCTTAATTTTCCTATTATCTCAGGAAATGTGTCAAACTTGTGACGATTTTGGGTGGTTTGGGGTGAATGTACCCCCCTTCTGGATCCGCCTATGCGCCCACCAAAGACAGGGCCCCACAATACAAGAGACCCGGGATAATGGCAAATTTAGGGCTGTTGAACAAGGGGGGTGACAGCGTAAAGTTGTTGACCGGGGGGAGGGGTCAGGTCAGCGAGAAGTTGTTGAGCGAGAGAAACTAAAGACATTTTAAAGTCGTGATCTAGTAGGCAGGAGCAAAAACCTACCGATATGATTTGGCCCTCCCAGTCGGACATAGAGCCCATTCAGATTGAGAGGACCCATTCAGACTCGCATAGGGGCAGAGGCGCAACCAAAGGGGAGGGGGCACACGGGCCCGTGCCCCTCCCTTGCGAAATGCGGGGCCCCTCTGAGGCGGGCCTGTGGGGCCCCTCTGAGGCGGGCCTGTGGGGCCCCTCTGAGGCAAGCACGTATAGCCAGGATTTCGCCCGGGGTGGCGACGTCTCAAAAGGACTCCTTTCCGAACGTTGAAAGGGCCCCTTCCGGAGGGTTGAAAGGGCCCTATTTGGCACTGGGGACCCCTCTGTGCTGGCTTAGGCCAATTAGGCATGTTCAGTGACCCTTCTGACCCGCTCAGGGACCCTTTTATTCTGGTGAAGGGCCCCTCTGACCTACATAGGGCCTTTTAACTTCCCAGGGGCCCTCTGGTCTGTCCAGGAGGCCCTTAGACCTGGCAAGGGACTGCTCTGGATGCTTTGTCGCCATGCCGACATGCTCAGGCGCCCATTAGACCTGCACAGGGGTCCAAATTATCTGTTCAGGAACTCCTCCACCCTGCCGAGGGGCTCCTCTGTGCTGGTTACGGGCCCATTCGGCATGTTTAGGAGCCTTCTGAATCGCCCATGGACCCTTTCGGTCTAGCCAGAGGCCCCTCTGACCTTAACATGGCGGGAGCGTCGTCCTGGGGCCTCCTAGGGGGCTTATTTTCCTAAAGCGGTGCCGGACCTGGCAGACTGACTAAGGTTGCCTCACAACACAACAACACAACACAGTGTAGCACGCATCACACAAACGGCCATGTTCGGCACGCAGTAGTTGGTTACGGTTAGTATATATTGCAGAGCCCCGACTATTCCGCTGTTGGCTTAGTGGTGCATCATCCAGCTGTGTCAGTGGCGGACGGCGGTGCAGTGGAGAATGTCCACTTTGATAGTTTGGAAGTCCAGTATTAAGCCGTGGTCGAATTAGAGTGGAATATCCCAGCGGGATCCCTCACCATCGCGGCGTCTCTGCACAAATGCGTCATCGTTCTGACACGTACCGAACTAAGGGGGCTATCAGACCACTAAATTATTATGACAGCAGAATTCCGAAATGACACCACCGAAATGACACCACCGAAATGACACCACCGTATAACACGGCATTCACTATGACGCAGCGACAATAACTAATCAGACATCAAAATACGATACTGCACACTATTTCCAACTGTGGCCGACAGTACCTACGCACCTGCGCGCTCTGGCAAGACTCGTAGCGTGGAGCCGGGCTGGATGGCGCTAATATATCTAGCGGTGTATGTCAAGACGGAACCTAAACCGCACCGCTGCACCGGTCTCTGTCAGAGACTGTACGTGAGCCTGGCCTGGCATGGGCTATAATACCTACCGGTGTAATGTAGACGAACCTACCCGACCTGCGCTCCTCTGCCAGAGACTGTACGTGGAGCCGGGCTGGATGGCGCTATATACCTACCGGTGTGTGTCAGACGAACCTACCCGCACCTGCGCTCCTCTGTCAGAGACTGTACGTGTTGCCGGGCTGGATGGCGCTATATACCTACCGGTGTGTGTCAGAGGAGGCAGCAGACAGCAGCCGACCACCGTGACAGACACACGAGACCGACTGAGATCGGCAACTGTGGTGACGTCACTGACCTGGTACAGACCGTGCGTAGTTCGTTCGTTCACCCGCAGCATGCAGCTCATACTGGTGAGTACCGGCCGAAACACTGCCGTAAATGTGGTAATGATAATACGATCACAATGGACACACCACGCGTAATGAAACAATATATTTTCAAATTCACAACTTAAAAATAAGTATTTTTGTATACCTTGGAAGACCCAGCATTTAGGTAAATGCATTTATTCATACTGATGCCGTTATAACTTGTCATTTTGTTCATTTTACGAATTATTTGTGGGTGTTTTGAAATGGTAAAATTCAGGAAATACATTTAACCCCATTTTGTGCTGCCAAAAGGGGTGGTATTTTAAGTGGTTACATATATGTCGGTCGAATGGCTACCGAATACCGAAATACCTACAGGCAAAGCACCACTGTGGTGTTATATGAACGGGAAATTTATCATACGGTGTGGAGCCTGGAGGGTGGTCAACATGTATGCACAATTGGTTCCAAAATAATCGCCCCACTGGGTTGGGCGGCACATCAGTTAATTTGAAGTGAATACCGGCCGTTTCAAACTACCTTCCAGGCCGGTCAGGAGGTGACAACAGTCATACAAAAGTAAAAACGGAAATTTATATTTTATAGGGCTTAGTGAGCTTAGTGCTGATGTGAGGAACATACTTGTGGAAATAGAATAAAACGAAATACCTTGACCTTTTTCTCGAAGATATGAAGAATCCAAAGTTATAAAAAGTTATCATTTCAGTGATTCATACTAATAACCACCGTTTTGAGCCATCGCAACTGACGGTTAAATGTATCATTCGGTCAGTAATAGAACGGGTAGTTGTTACAGCCGTTTTAATAGTATTGTTATTTGGACATTAAGCTGTAATGCATTGTGGGTGCATTTACTATCCTGTGCACACACACACACAATCAAGGGCGGAACAAGCCGACCGTTTTCTTTCCTTTATGGAGGGGGGGGCAAACCGTTTTCAGCAAACCTTACCAACCCCAATTTTGAATTTCTTCCAGAATTTGGCCACTTTATTTTGCAACTACGCAATTTCTATTTTTATAGCTTTTCGACCTTTTAGGGTATCGAAAAAGGAAAGATGTCAGTTTGCAGTTTTTATTGCTCCGACATTGCCTTACACAGAACAAAACTGTGTCAATTGTCAGCTGTACCCAGGGGCGTCGCAGATAATTGCTTAGTGTGGGGTCGGCTTAAATCACGAAATAAAAATGACTCATTTTTATGCGTGTATTTGAACCTTTGTAACATTTTTAATGTAAACTTTCATCTTATAGTAGGTACTTGTTATTTAGCTCCACGAAGCAGTGCAATTTTTTACGAGTTTGACTTATAAGACCCAGAAACTTAGAAGTTGGGCCTTGTAGAGAATAAAAAGCTCAACATGTTATTAATTCAATTCATCGTTACAACGAACCGAAAGCGATGGCGATTGATTCATTATGACGATGGCCACCGATGTGACGCCGCGAAGTAGCGTGAAAATTTTAATTTTAGGTCATGGAAATAACATTTTAATATTGAAGCCATACTCAGGTAGCCCCTATTTCTGGTTGCACATTTCGGTATGATTAAAAATATTGAAATTAAGGTAGTTTCTAATACATATTCTTCGGATAGTAAATCACGATGACCGGTGGCAGTCAGCGCTCAATAGTAGGTACATAATGATAATAAATAACTGTATAGTCATATGGCACCGAATTTGACTGTAACAAAACATACTTGGTAGCACCTGCAAATGGTCTGAAGAGCAGCAAGATTTTCGCACCATAATTAAAAAATAACACACACAGACACACAACACACAACACATGCCACACATATATATATATATATATATATATATATATATATATATATATATATATATATATATATATATACCGCACATAATTCCGCATTTTCTTTTCCGCATTTTCCGAAGGCAGAACGACTTTTATCCGTACTTAAAGGGTCCCTGTGGATCTGGAGGAACCTGGAGCAAGAAGGCTTGGGGAGATGGTCCTGGTCTGGTCTTCCTAATAGCTTTTCGGTCCAACAAGTTGGGCACCGTTGGAGCAGCTTTCGGGTGCTGATGTTTGCGTTTTTGCGTTCGCGTCGCCTTTTTTCAGAACTCGGCAGGCTAGCTAAACATGTAGCCCGCTTGAAAGTTGATATTTCATGAAAGGAATGGGCTCTGGGGCTAGCAATTAGATAACGCCAAGGAGAGACTGCCAGATACTTAATGAATTGATTTGTCCATTTTCCAAATTTGCATAAGCAATTGCGTATTGTGTCATGCCGCGAAGCGGCGCGAAATTTGCAAGTTTTTCTAAATTTTGACTGCTGCAAAGGCAATTTTTACAACTGTAAGTCCGACCGTTTGAAGGGAAAATATAATTTCAGGACCTTTGAGGGCATGGCCCCTTTAACCCCTCCCTGGATCCGCCCCTGTACACAGTTTAATGTTCTACTCTTTCTGCTTTATGTTCTGCTTTATGTTCTGCTGCTCCGCCAGCTCGCCGCCGACTCAGTACGGTAGACAGACTGTCCCGTACCAGGTCAACCTGCTCGTGCTCGGCCAGTGGCACCCTATACCGTGTCGCATGGGCGGATCCAGAGAGGGGGCACGGGCCCATGCACCCCCCCAAACCACCCAAAATCGGCGCAAACTGGACATATTTCCTGAGATAATGGGGAGATAGCTTCTTTTATAAAGAAAAGTTTGTTTTAAATCAACTTGAGTGATACATAAGCAAGCGAAATTTGATGAGTTTTCAGAATTATGCGAGACTTTGTAGGGATTTCCCCCCTCCCCCCCCAACTGTCCCAAACCATCCGTTCTGGATCCGCCTATGCCGTGTCGCATGCGCTACGAATCCAGTATATAACAAATGTAGATTACGTTAACTTTCGTCAACACCTGCGAACATGCCAAGTTCTTAGTTAATTTGTAACTGTATGAAAACTGACGGTTACTTTTGCCATTGAAACATTTAATGTAATTATATTGGGAGGTAATATTAACAAAAGTTGTGAACAATATTGCTATTTGGGTTATGCTACATTGAGTGCCGGACTGCCAGTACAGCATGAGCGAATAGTTCTGTTATTACAAATTAAATCGAAATAAATTTTGGCTGACATGAACTACTCGGATCGAGCAGTACAACAGTAATTTCACAGTAGGTAATAGGTATGTGGGAAATTGATGCCTGAATAACTGTGCCGAAAACGGCGGTGCTGCGCGCCTCCGTTCGTAAAGCACATGGTCAAATTTGGAGTTGTCTCCTCACAAAGATTGCAGACAGGCCAGCTCTGTCCTGCAACCTTTGTGAATCAGCTCTACAAAATTCGAATGGCTTTTTTAAAGAACAAGGGAAGACTGAGTCACTAAAAATCCCTAGTTTAGTTACTTGATCCAGGATTTGTCATTTGTCAACCAAGTGACCGTTTTGTTTGTCGAAAATCCAGTGGAAGGCTTTGGATTTAACAGTCGAGCAGAGGCGGTGCAAAAGGCGATGTTAATGCTGGACAGGGTCATAAGTATGCGCTTAAGATGAGTCTGAGCTCATAAGTTGGCTTGCGGCACTTTACAGCCATGGAATAAGTGCCCTCATCTAGAAAATACATTGAAAAGGAGAAGGCATGAGCCGAAATATTGAACAATTACCTTATCATATTTAAATGCCCAGGTACTTTCCAGTTCCCGGCTAATTTTTGACGAACGTTGTACGACTTGTTATGTTATGTAACAATGATGTTAAGGTGTGCTTTGGAATTTTATCAAACTAAATGCTTAGATGTTTTAAATATCAATACAAGGATAACAACTTCACACCATGAACACTGGGGACTATACAAAATCTGCATTTGTTGCTTAGGTTTGATATTTGTCAAAAACATAAAGAGTTTTCGTTGCCAAAAGCAGACTGAATATTAGGTAACTATATGTCTCAAAGTATGAAAAATTAAATTATGCTGTTTTTTTGTATTCTCTAACAATAAAGCTCGTTTTTATTATCATTAGGTGTAAAAATGTTTCACCACAATAGACAGAGCAAATTTTATAGAAATGATTTCTGTGTTAAAGGGAAATCATCACCTTTCATTTTTGTTGGCCTCAATCTTTTTGGCCTCCGTGATGGTATAGCAAAGATTTAATTTAAATTTAAGAATTAAATAAAATTAATCCCTCATTCAATGCTGTAAGTTTTTTAACAAACTAAAAAAGAAGTACATTAACTTCTTTCGAAACTCATGAGCAGTGTTTGCCCATCACTATTGAAGTGCGCCACTATATTGGCGCCGTGTTTCCGAACTTGTTCGTCGCTGGACAATGTCCCTGCAAACAAAATCACCGACAACTAAAGATAATTATGTTTAGTTCCCAAGTTATTTTTCGAATTGAATTGCCAATGTTGAATGTTATGTTCGAGCTTTTGGGAAAAAGGATTGGCGATGATGATATATAACCCAAAGGTCGTTCACACAACACAAAGTTCAAATAGAACTTTTAATACTGAAAAATGTATAAACATTTTCTCAAAACCCAGTACCGACGCTGGCCGCCATAGGGACCAAGTTAAGGTGATAATATTGGTTTCCTTGTTTATTCAATGGCTAATCAAATTATAGGATCACCTGGTAATATTATCGAAAACAAGAGTTTAAACTATAATTTCCAACTTCCCTTGCGTAAGATACAATACGGGAAAAGCCCAGCAAGTTTGATGGGACCACAAATACTTGCAAGCAGCCGGAGGTACCGGTCCATTGAAGCGTGGAAAGCTTATCAACTTTAAACTTGAAATAGCTCTCAGTAGAAATGTTTTAATGCAAAACGTATGAATTTACATATATTTTTGTCTTCATCTGTCCGATCAAGTGTTAACCTCCATTTTTATGAAAAAGGTGATATTTCCTTTAACAATATTATCCATATATCGGTGTTCTTTACCGCTAAGTAGATATTTCACTGCCTGAGCCAAGGGCAAAGCAAGTAAACATACTACAGAAACACACGCAAAGACTGATTTAAATTGTTGTTGTGGCAACCAGTGGGTTCGAGCTTTGACATCTTAATGTTATCTAAATTGATAACTGGAGTCAAATTACCTATAGGCGAAACCAGAACTGAAAAGGGTCTAAAAACATTAAAATGTACATACCTACGTCAATCAAAGTTAATGTTCCACTCAGATAGAAGCTGACGAGATTTCGTTTCTTGATGCATATTACATTAGCATGGTTTAAAACGCATTAGACTCAGTAAAATACAAATAGTTAGTTTGATAGATCAAGTAGGTATTAAGTTGCACCATTGATCACTTGTTAGTCGTTTGCTGGGAGACATCAGGGGACTGGCTCTTCCAAGGGCGGATCAAGCCGGTCGTTTTTTTTTGTTTTTTTTTGGGGGGACAAACCGTTTGTAGCGGACCTTACCTACCCCCAATTTCACATTTCTTCCCGGATTTGGTCCGCTTTATTTTGCAACCACACGATTTTTTTGTTTTTTATATTTTTTATCGACTTCTTTGGATATCGAAAAAGGAAAGAAGTATTTGTTATTTAGCGCCGCGAAGCAGCGCGAACTTTTTTACGGGTTTGCCTGATAAAACCCAGAAACATAGGCGGTTGTTCGCATTGTAGAGAATAAAAAGCTAAACGTGCTATTCATTCAGTTCGCCGTTACATGAACCGAGAACGATGACGGTGGCTTCGTTATGACGATGGCGACCGATGTGGCGCCGCAAAGAACCGTAAAAGTTTTATTTTAGGTCGTGGAAAACGAGAATTTAACATTGGAACCAGACTCAGATAACCCCTATGCCTGGTTGCACATCTCGTTATGATGCAAAATATTGAAATTAATGTAGTTTTTAATAAATAAATTCTTCGGATAGTAAATCACGATGACCGGTGCAGTAAATGCTTAATAACTTAGGTATCTGGGTATAATAATACACTGTTACGTATGCACCGAACTGCACAAAACAATTGGTATCACCAACAGTTGCAACATTCATGGTTTTGAACAACAGCGAGTGCGCAAGAACGGCTTTCCGCACTAAATGGTCCCTGCGGAATCTGGAGGAGCCTGAACGTAAATGGCTTGGGGAGATGGTCCTGGCCTCGGTTCCACTATTAGCATTTTGGTCCAGCAACTGGCACGCAGAAAGCAGCTTCCTGGTGCCGAATGTCAGCGTCTCTGCGTTCATGTCACCTTTTTCGGAATCGCAGACTAGTTTAACCATTTAGGCCCACTTGAAGTTCATATTTTATGAGGGGAGTGGGACCTAGGGCAAGCAAATAGGTCCGCTTAGACTGCAGACGCTTTTTGTTTGTTCATTGGGGTTTTTGGGCACTGGCCAGACGCTTAATTCACATTCATTTCCCATTTTCCGAATTTCTAACTATTAAACAATTGCGTTATTTTTGGTGTCATGCCACGAAGCGGCGCGAATTTTCCGAGTTTTTTCACTGTGGATGGCTGTATTTTGACTGTTGCAAAAGCAATTTTTACAGCTGTACGTCCGACCGTTGGGGGGGGGGCAAAACATAGTCTCTGGACCTTTGGGGGGCCATGACCCCTTTGCCCCCCCCCCTCTGGATCCGCCCTTGGGCTCTTCCATGGATCCGTTTGTACATATGTCACATTATTTATAACACTATGAAACAATATCTTGGCGCAGAAGCAGACCTCGGTGTCAATTTGCTTTAACAGACAACGTTCAACAGCGTTCTTTATATAGGGCGCTGCAGCGCAGGAGCGCTGAAGCGGCTTTCAGGATAGGGATGCCAATACCGGCATTTATATTTTTTATCATTTTGATGTCATCAATTTTGGGGATGCTTGCCTACGGTGTAGATATGTAGTGATTGTTTATAATGAGGCTAGTTTCGGGTTGATATTGCTCAGGCATCGACAACAATGTCACCGTCACCTCCAACTGCTAGTGGAGAGCGGACCAGCAGGGTCCGGCAGTACAGGGCCGGGGGACGCCCTAGACGGCTGTCGGCCTCCGTTGTGCCGAGTCTCCCCTCCCCTCTGTACACTGCTCTGAGAGGCAGGGGCCCAGTGGTGGCTCTGCTCGCTGTTCTGAGAGGCAGGGGGCCAGTGGTGACTCTGAGAGGAAGGGGGCCAGTGGTGGCTATACCCGCTGCTCTGAGAGGCAGGGGGCCAGTGGTGGCTCTGTCCACTGCTCTGATAGGCAGGGGGCCAGTGGTGGCTCTGCCCGCTGCTCTGAGAGGCAGGGGGCCAGTGGTGACTCTGTCCGCTGTTCTGAGAGGCAGGGGGCCAGTGGTGACTCTGCCCGCTGTTCTCCGGGACAGGGGTTTAGTGACGTCTGCAGCCGGCCTGAACCAGTGGTGGCTGCAGGTGTGCCCACCACATGGCCGCAGGTGGGCACCGCAGACTGCTGGTAATCCGCGGACTTAATCCCAACCCGTGCTCCTATATGACGCCTCGGCGTCTTATTTGCTTAGTCTGGGCCGGCTCGGTAATTTGTCTACTAACGGATCTGGATACATATGTAGATATAAGGTGAATGACCGAGAGGCAAGGCATTTCCAGATGTTCCGAGGCTTATAGCCGTCACTTCTCTCAGATGGGGTGACGCCGCCCATGTCTTGTGAAGTTCAGCGCATTTGAAGATCTACAAGATAGTGATATTTTACATGGTCCCAATTTAACATATGGTGCTGCTCGTCCAGTTCCTTACGGGACTTGGCAGCCTAGTTTGACAGCTCGGTGCCCGTCCGCTGGTCTCTGGGGCTTACCAGCCCGGCTGCATGGCACGGGCCGCCCGCCGGATATCGGTCTGCAGGAACACTGGCCGGATTTGGGTCTCCTTTGGAGCGCGTGGGCGGGAGATGAGCCATGATCCCCTGTCACCGAGTAGAAAACCAACATCAAGAACAAGATCCGAGCTACAAAAGAGTGGCATGCGGTTCGCATGACCAGAAATTCTGTCAGTAGAGACATCACAATCGTCCTCGTCATGACCTCGTTATCATCGTTATGTTAAAAGTACGGTTGAACACAAACGTATCCCTGTGTAGAGGATTACAAGATGTCCAGCTCCACAGTGTTTTCCGTTAGAGTTGCATTTGGGGCAGATCAGTCGTAGCAGACTTTCGAAAATCGGCGATAAGCTGATCGTATCATTGCCAAAGTGTGGCATTACAGCAAAAGGAGACAAAAGTTAATGCTTATAGCACATGGCTTGAGGTTTACGGGAGTTTTTTGTTTGTTTAGGGGAAGTGTTTGGCAACATCGATGAACAAACAACCTACTTTGTCCTGTCTGTGGTCAGTGACCACGGCAGCTTTGTCATTGACAGATCGATCACCGTCATGCGTTGAGAACACGTCGGTGTGTCGGATTGTGATAGTGAGGGATGAGTGATGATTGGTGTTTTAGGACGCCGCAACCGTCTGGTCTATGTGGCGCCATATCCACCGACTTGAAAAGTTGAGAAGTTTTTCATATGACCAAAATATTTTAAAATAAAGCTGTAAATGATCATTTGGTTTAAAGTACCTACTCCTGACTACAAAAACGTTATTTCGGGAAGGGGAAAAAGTTTGTAGTAAGTGTTACCGAAAGATGAAATATTAGGTAGATAAAAAGACTGACATACAAATACACAATAGCTAAGGAAGTAGAAACAGAAAATCAGTTTGCCCGAAGTTCGCTGGCATAAAAACATGGCAAATCAATAATAGGCAGTATACAAATAAGCATAAGTCAACTATGAATCATTGTGTTGTCTTTACATAAACATTTCCAAAGACTGAAAACAGCGGACGTGAGATTGCTGGATGCGTCATCACTGTCACTTAACTACTACGCGCAATGAACTAAAGTCGCCATCATTCTTACAATTCTACATTTTGATAGAGAGTTATCATTTCGGCCGTTACTGACGCCACGACTGTGCCCCCGTCCTGCAGATGGCCGTCTGGTGCCTGGTGGCAGCCGCCGCCGGCTCCACCCTGCAGGACCCGTTCATCCACGAGTCGCGCCAGGACCAGATGGCAGTGGCCTCCTCTGTGCGCGGCTCCACACTGCAGGACCCCTTCATCCACGCCCACCGCGAGGACCAGCTGGCTGTGGCCACCGGCGGACCGGGGGCCAAGGTGGCCGCCCCGGACACCAGGAAGGCAGACCGGACTCCGGCCGCCCGGGTGCCGCTGACGCCACTGGATGACGTCATTGTCCTCGACGGTAGGTGGGGGTGATGGTGCAGGTGGGGGCGATGGTGGAGGTGATGACATCAGCTTACTGATGTGGTGACTGCTGAGTAACTTAACGGCCATAGTGGTATAGGGGACGGCATGTGCCCCAGACACTGAAGTGATGCAGCTCGGTTACATCATCCTCCGACGATATGATCCTCCAAACCAGAGCTACACACTTATGTCATTGGGAACGAATATTGATTGGGAAAACACACTAACAACGTGAGGATGCAACTATGCATAACATATTTTTATCATGTAGCAGAAGAGTATCTGAACAGTCGGAATCAACATACAAAGGCATGTCACAGAGTGTTTAAGCGGTACATTTCCACACCAGTATACGTGTGTTAGCTCACAGAGCGAATCTCATAGCGCGTACATTGGTGGCTCTTTGACGGAACGCAGCCATACAGCGCAATTTCTTCTCCAAACACATGTTCCGCCGTGAGGTTGTTCTTGAGAATGGCATCACCTAAGCGGCTCTGGTGATGTGGCTTTTGGTTAACGAGTGGTTATAACAGCACCAGGATTCGACCTCGGAGTCAGCAGCCACTCATTCCCAGCACTGACCTATACATAGACATGATGATGATAATTGGGGTTTTAGGGCGGACCGACAGCGAAGGTCACATGCCGCCCACTACATAGACATCTTATGGAACGTGCTGGTCTTGGGAGGTATCGCTATAGCGATACCTCCCAAGTAAGACTTATAAGTCGTAAATTTTCCAAGCAGATTAAAGTCATGCTCTAGTTTTCGGCTTTAGGACCTCTGTAAAGTCAGAGACTGAATTTGTTTAGGAATGCTTCGTAGTCACAAATCTGTAATACTAGGTAGGTTTTATGGTATATATCGATAACTATCAAAGAAAACGACCTTAGTTTCATTATTGACAAAGCCAACCGATGTTCGACGGCTTGCTTCACTAAGCAGTCAACTGGTGTCATCAATGTCCCCCCCCCCCACACACACGCGTAACTTTATCGGTGTTCGTGAACGGTTTGTGTTTGGGAATTAGAGACAGCGATAGCCAGACGTTGGTGCGCATGCCTAGTTCACAGGTGTTTGCTTATTTTTAACAAGTTCGCTCGTCCTTCCGTGGTATATGTAAACAATATTAATATGAGCGACCCGACCTAGCCCGGCCCGACCCGTGACGACGCTTTTAAGAAGCTTACATCTCTGCAACCGCAAGTCCAATGAACAATCGGACTTCTTTGCTGAGTAGCCCCATCCACCCTACCCTGATTGAGACCAGTGGTTGAGACTCATGTGTTTTGAATACACTGCGCAATGGCGCGCGCCAACTGAGGGGTGTTGCAAAGTGTTTTGTCGCAAAACTTCGCGCAACGCCTGGCTGATTGTGGTTCGGAATTCGGTGTGTGTTACTAGTGATGCCATTTTTCCCAAAATTTCCTGACAAAACCAATCCAATACCAAAACAGGAAGCATTTTGGTTGTCCAAATATTGACCGATTTCTGGTTGAGGCCAAAAATGTCCAGATTTGACGATTTTTTAACAGTATAGTGCCTTATTAACACAAGATTAGCTGAATATTGGGTTATAGATGCTGTTGTTTACTGGGGACTAGTGTTCAAATTGTTTGAACACAGATATTTACCTTCTCCAGCTTTAAGTTTATTTCGAAGAGCTCCGCGAAATAACTAAAGCTGTGGTAAGAATATCTGTGTCAAAGATTAAGCTGACCGAAAAGTGTCCAAAAATTTATCAGCCTGACCGACCTATTACCGAATCGGTCACACCATTTTTTCGGTAACCAAAATTTTTGTTACCGATTGACACCACTAGTGGTTACTGGTTAGTCTGTACGTGCGCACGAGCACACCCCTATTCTATATTACAGAAACGGCTGAGCCGATTGTGTTCAAATTATGGTTGTGTGGGTAACGAGCCCCTCAGCCAACCGCCATTACCCACAAGTCAGAGGCACTGTATCTCTGCACGTGCGCATGTGCCGGCGTGCGCCACCAATTTTTGTATCTCAGAAACTACTTGCCCAACCGTGTTGAAATTCACCACCCATTTCCTTCGCACTCGCTCGTTCATCGCCAACTACGGCGCCTTACTGGTTACGAGCGAGCCGCTCGTCTTAACGTGGTATATGGGAAAAATCTGATTATGAGCGGCCCAACCCAACCCGACCCGTGACGACGCTTTTGAGAAGCTCATATCTTTGCAACCGCACGTCCGATTGACAACTGGGCTTCTTTGCTGAGTAGCCCCACCCATTCAATCGTGTTTTTTATCATTGCCGACTCATGTGGGTGACTATCACTGCGCGTGGCGCTATATAGTAAAGTAATCTTGGCGTGGCGCGTGCCGCGTGAGGGGTGTTGAAAGGTGTTTTGTCGCAAAAACTCCGCAACGGCTGAGGCTGAATTGTGTTTGAATTCGGTGTGTGGTTAGGGACCTCCTTAGCCGCTGCTTTTCCACTAGGTCAGGGGCGGAGTGCCTCTGCACGTGCGCACGTGCAAACCCATATTCTATATCTCAGGAACGGCTGAACCGATTGTGTTCCAATTTCGTATATTGTTAGGTACCCCTCAACTGCCGCTTTTCCAAAAGTTAAGGGTAGAGGTGCCTCTGCACGTGCGCACGTGCAGTGTGCACACCCCTATTTTATATATCTCAGGAACGGCTGAACCGATTGTGTTCAAATTTGGTGTGTGGTTAGGGACCTCTTCAGCCATCCACTTTCCCACAAGTCGGGGGGTGGGTGCCTCTCTGCACGTGCGCACCTTTTTGTGTATTTTAGAAACTACTTGCCCGATTGAGTTGAAAATTCATCCATGCATTTTCTTCGGCGCTCGCTCGTTCTATCGCCAACTACGGCGTCTTACTGGTATTTGAATAGTTAGCTTTGGCGAACAGTAGGATCGGTTTTAATCGCTTTGGAAATATGTGCTTTAGCACATTTCATGAAGCTTCCAGACTGGCTTGTCCTGACATCGGCATCGGAATTGGCTGCTCTGGATGGAGAAAACCCACCTCTGGAAAACCCGGCTGAGCTAAGCCGGTTAGGCTGACCACATCCCTTATGTCACGGTATATCGGCCAGTTATCAGGTACACCTATAGGTAGGCGCTGGATGGTGTCAGCTATGCCCTTTACACTGGTGTAAGCCGATTGCTGCGGTTATTTTATTGGTGTATGTGTCACCTGAACTGAATGTGAAATTAGTTTTTCGTTGTAAATTATGTTCAAATGTCGCCATTAACGCCAAATACAAAAGCAAATGCATAGATGATGTAAGCGATGACCGAATTGAGTGTTAATACTTTTTAGCGCTGTCATGCGGACCTTGTTAACAGCACATAATGCCAAATTATGGGTCTGAAAGTGAACTGTCAAAACCTATAAGTCGCTGCAGGCAGAAAGCGGCAACACTATCCATAGGCCTGTAACAAATATATCGCTGTTCATGCCTCTGGGTGGTAAGATAACGGTCATGAGCAGCATCAGAAATATACCGACATCTATGTTCTCAACCTAGGAGCAATGGGCGGCATGTGACTGCCCTAAACCTGTGACTGCCTGTGACTGCCTCGCTGTCGGTCCGCCCTAAAACCTCAATCATCATCAACCTAGAAGCAATATGGGATAGTAGCGTAGATTTAGAGAGTCTGTATGTAGAAGAGAGAGCGACCAATGACCTATGCATCCGTTTCGTCGGCGTCGTGCTGGGTGTGCCGGGTACTGGTTAAGACGAGTGACACCTGGTTACCCGTCCCGGCTGGCCCGGCTGGCTGTCTGGCTGGCTGGCTGGCTGGCTGGCTGGCTGGCTCGGCTGGCCCGGCTGGCGGTGTACGGCACGGCAGCGCCCTGACCTTGCCGGGGTCACTCGTGGGTGATGATAACGAGTGGGCGGTGGCCGACAGCAGCCGGCCGGCCCGCCCGCCCACACCCTCTGCAGCATCAGAGGTGCATCTGATACACGCTGAGAGACGTGAGCATTGTATTTCTCATGGCACCATCGGAGCCGCCGAGACAGATGTTAGAGGCGGCGGCGTGAGAGACTGCAGCGGAGAGTGTGGGCGTAACTAGCGGCGGTGAGTGCAACGGACCGTGTGGGCCTAACCATGGATAGGGTTCAATGCGCTGAGCCATATGAAGAACCTGAACATAGAACCCGTGGCCGTGAGTCGAGGCATCCTTGCCCTTGAAGCCACGATTACCGCATACCAGTTTAACCAGCCCTGCGACGAAAAACACGACCCAAAGTTCTTCGAATAGACAAACTGATTAATTATCACAGACAGAACGGTGTATAAATTAGTGAAAGCTCCGCTTGGAACCGCATACGCTCGTGGTTTCTCGGCGGCATTTACAAACACGGAACGTTAAAGGCTTCACATAGCCAGATGAGTTTGGACGTTTGGTAAATCCAATCCCCCACAGAGTTGCGTTCCCAGAAGCCTAGTGTGGATTAGAACACATGACAAAGTTATCGGAGCAGCATTGACAGCACATAATAAGCCCATGGAAGTAGATATCTGGTGGTATAGTATAAGCCTATATAGTATATACTTCTGAGTTCAACAGAGCTACGCGAGACAAATGCGTAAGAAGGCAGTGGTCTGAGGGCGCCATAACATAACACGCCATGCGAAATGGGTTAGATGTGAAGTGAGTGGCGATGAATGGGGAAATACGCGAAAACTGCCATCGACACCACTGCATGTGTTGGACATTTCTACGTACCTGACGTAGAAGGCGAGAAACGAGAAAGAAGGATGAAGATACAATTTAATGAGTTGCTCGTGAACAAGTTAAGCCGGTGGACAGAACAGGCCAGAAACAAAAGCCCGGCTTTAAATCCGCTTACCACCTCCCGCGTAAAAAACAGACGCGGCAAACTGCTGCGGCCATCTGCGCTGGTATGGTTCTGTCAGTTTCCAGAAGACACGCTGGGCGCTAATTCCACACCAATGTGACCGCCACGCCGGCCGACTGAACTGTATCACCGGTACAGGGGGGGGGGGGGAAGAGCACGAAATGACAGGTCAGACGCACCAACGGGGGGACCCAGAAACTGAACAACCAACCAGGAAGATGGTAGGGGCAGCGAGTTGAGGTCAGGTCACATGATTTTGGTATGACCCGGCAGCCTAATAAAATTTGACCCGGTCGTCGAGTATTCTATGAGTGTGCTCCACTGACGTCAGTTGGGCGGGGGCGGGGCGGGGCGGGGCGGGGCGGGGCGGGGCGGGGCGGGGGCAGGGCGGGACGAGGCGGGGCGGGGTGGGGAGGGGAGGGGCCAGAACGAAGGTGCCGTTGAGTGCCATGGCCTGCAGTGTCCGGGTTGAACGGCCGTCTCTGCGTCAGATCCGTGACCGAGCAGCACCGATTGTCTGAGAGCTGTACCATCGGGGATTAGTCAGGTCTGATGAGAGCATCCCATGCTGGCCGCACTTCGGGCCAGAGATCAGCGCGCTGAGGTGCCTGTCCGATTGAGTTCGCACCAGACTTATAATGACTCATTGTTTGAGTCGACTCAAGTCTGACTCAATGGCCGAAGAAGTGACTCGACTCTTGACTCAAGTGCAGTTTACAAAAAATGGACTCGACTCAAAAATACATTTGAGTCGACTCAATTTGACTGTGAAGCACAAAGCTGAATTCATTACAATGATTCAAGTACGTAGCTTAGCCAGTCCGTTGAGCGGGGGTGGAGGGGTGGGGTTGGGGGTTCGGGGTCGTCAAGCAGATTTGCATTTTATCTAATATGTTCACAGTTGCTCAAAGGGGGGGGGGGGGGGGGGGGCAATTGGCCCAGTAAAAACCTTAAGAAAACCCCAGTACCTACTCTGTCCTGTTGTAACATATGTTTTGAAGCAGACTCAAGTTCTGGACTAAACCAGCCGAAGAAACTGAATCGACTCTAGGCTCAAGTGCTGTTTTAAACAAATTGAATTAACTCGACTCTTGACTCAAGTGTTTTGTATCGACTTCACTCATGACTCATTCAAAAATGTCCGACTAATGAGTCGATTAATGACTCAACGCTGAGTCGGTTATAAGTCTGGTGTTCGCACAGGGTGTTTTCTGAACCGTTCCACCCAATGGCAGCCCGCAACGTAGCACTGAAAACGTCGACATTTTCCCACGCACGGCATTTCCTGCGGTGTGAGAGAACTAACGCTGCCGTTTCGAAGTTAGGCGTCGCCTGCTGACATGGGTCTGGATTGGACCACTTTCTGATCTCAGCGAACAGAACCGACGGAAATGGACAAAACAGGCAAGCAATACAATTTACTTGACGCACAACAAATCATGAACCGATCAAGGAAAAATGTGACTTATTGGTAACTAACAATGCCGACAAAACTATTAGCTAGCATAGTTTTAACCCTCACCCTATAAAGAGGATGGGGGAGGGCTGACAGGCCCACATATTTTGTAATAACTTTTTACACATGCAGCACATCTTGCTGAAATTTGAAATGGATGAGTTAACAACCCAAAGGGCATTTGACCTGACCCCAAAGGTCACCAGTTGACCTGGATTATCAAAATAAAATGCCTTAGGATTATCCTTATGACAGGCGGCACGTCATCGATTGTGGTGTATCTATCTCTCTCCGTTCGGAAGTTATACTTGCGCTCTGTACATGTACTGTTATGCAAAACGCATAGCAATTATCCTCTATGGTGACTATTTCCGTGACCTGAGCGGTCATTGACTGACCAATACCTAAAAGTCGATATATTGTCATACAGCTAATACAACGACCAACATTTTGACGCCAACAAAATTGTTTTATACTCATAACTTTGGGGTAATGACGACGGACAGAGCAAAATCGCTATTTTTGGACGTGGACGATCTTAGGTCATTCACTTGACCTGGTAGGTCACCTGTTTACCTGAAACCTAAAAATCGCATACTGTTTTGCTTACGCTTACTTACTTACGCATACACATTCCTATCATGACAGGCAACATGCTCGTTCTTACTGCATTGTTTTATGCTGCTTGGTTTGGAGTTTGGACGTTAACAGGGGAGCCTGTCAGCAACCGTCGGGCGAAGGTCAGAAAAGGTCCCCGTAGGACGAGGGTTAAGATGCAAGGACCATTAAATTATTTCATCTATTTTCTAAACGTTTGTTGGCATCTGGCAATATTTTTGCAGACCGAGAAAAATCTGGAACATAAACGTCAAACAAACGAAGACAGAAAATGTATCAATACAAAAATATAGTTAGCGTATTACATAAGCAAAATGTATATAATTCAAGCTATCAGGCTCCTCAAGTACACGTTTCAATTGGTTACAATCATAAAGCAATAAATACCAACAAAATATTGTTTGAGATATTTCTCGTAGTGCTTGTGCAAGGAGCATGAATATATTTTAAATTTTTTTTCAAATCGAAATTGTTTTTTTTTTTCAAATTTCGGTTTGAATACATCTGAAGAAGGGCTGTGCCCGAATGCCATGTAAAACAAAGTTTTTTTTTCTTCTCACTTTGGTAGCACTAGGAGAAGGTGATGAAAAAAACTTTTTAAAAAATATTGTTTGTGTTAACTGGATATCTATCCAGAATCCACGTCCCCGCTACCAAATGCTCATGCTCTGACCTGACCCAAAGACCGCTTAACATAAATCCCGCTAGGTAATTCAGCGGCTGGGCTCATCCAAATGACGTGTCAGACATTGTCGCGGGGTGATTCAGACTTTAGAGCCTCCGTCTCAGAAAAAGAGACGGTAAGATCCCGTTGTCTGAGCTCCCTGGTCACGTGACCGGGGTATTGCGGGGATAACGCGGCATTTATCGTCCGTTACATGATGAACCGGTGTGTCGGGGGATATATGTCACAAAGGTGAAGTCAGAGCAGGGGAATCAGCACTGAACATATCCGGGACAAAAAGGTCGATGTTCATGTCATGTTTACACCCACTTTGAGTTAAGCTACCAATACGTTTAATGTGACATTTAACCCGCGACGGCTGGGGGCAAGTCCCGGATTTTCTTCATAATCCCTCAGTCAAGAAAATCCGGAAATCCCTCCCGGATTTTCTTCATAACACAAAAACTATGTGATATATCGACTTGAAACTTGCAGTAGGTACCTTATACTGCATCAGTTCCACGTCTTCTAAAAAACAATGGTTTGGTGCTTTGGGAGAAAATGACATTCGAATGACCGTCATGTAATGCGGTTTTTAGTAGAAAAGCGATAAATGCTTGACAAATCGTAGACAATTTGGTTTTAAAGCAAATTGTAAATTAAGAACGTAAAAAGGAAATCGCAATATCTGATGACTATCTTGGATTTCATAATTTTTGTTTTTGACCTCTAAAAAATAAAACTTTTTTTCTAGAAGTTTTACAAATCAATATTTGTGGAAGATATGAAGAAGAAGAAAAAAACATATACGAGAGAACTAAGTATGGACGATATCAAAGCATAAATTCAAAGCAATATATTGATTTTTGACTTACTTATGGCTTCCAGTAGCATGCAACAACATGCAACTCATGAAGTAATTTTTTGAAGTTACGTTTTTTGGCTTTTATTGACCAGATACAGACAAATAAATTTTACTGCTGTAAATTGTAATTCTGAGACAAAACTGGTCTACAAATATACTTTTTATCTATTATATTAATTAATTTTATTTTTTACCTTATCAATCAATCAATCAATCAATCAATTTATTATGCGTCTCCTATAAGAAGACAAAACAACTGACATAAACATGAGACACAACACAACAACAACAACACGCCATCATCAAAATAGTCATCACAAATTGCATAAACCTATTTATGCGCACATAAGGCGTATCAAATGACGGGATAACATAGCATACCTGACCTGACCTTACATGGAGTCAGGTTGTGAAATGGCTACTGTTTAGAGTTCTGCATGGGGCGGCTATCCCCATGGCTGGCTGAGCCCCATGGCTAATGGGGTGGGCCGGACTGGAAAAATCTTATATCATGGCTGTAGCTTATGGCTGTGGCTGGCATCAAACTGCGTTTTTTTTTTTAAATAAATTGTATCAAACCAATCATGGTTAAAAAAGCCTTGGATGTTGCCATAAACAAGAAGACTGGAAATAAGAGACAATATGAATTTTAAAAAAAATCTCACAGCTGGCAAACGGCCAGCCATGCATTGGGGAGTGGCTGTGGCTGGCTGTGGCTGTGATGCCATGGCTGTGGGGCGGCTAGGTCAAGGAAAGGTGCAGCCATGTCGAACTCTACTACTGTTATTTAATTATTCGTGTAAATAACCAATAAAACATGTGTCGATCTCTTGCCAATAGTGACCTTTGGCGACCTGATTTTGACCTTGACCTTTGCTTACAACTTCACTTCTACTTACTGCGGGAGATGCATTATAACTTTCAGAGCACTTCGTGCGATAATAGTCTCAATCCAAGGCTTTGTATGGAAAGTGTCACTCAAAATATCAGTTTTGACCTTTGACCTGACCGTGACATAACATGTGACCTTATTTAGAAAATTAAGCGTACGCTTTGGATGCGTCTTATTGATGACTTTCGATTGCCGCCTTGTGCGTCTCGCTTACGAGGGCGCAGAATCCCCCCCCCCCCACACACACACACACACAGTGTTCGGCTGAATAGTATACCCCAGCGGGGCGCGAGCGAATACAAATGAGTTGGTGAAAACAAGTCATGCGTTTTACAATATATTGAACGTAATGCACTGCGATACTTTACTATGCCGTATAATCCAGGAAGTGGATGGGCAGCGAGTATTTAAGCATTGGACAGCTGAGTTTGAATCAGTGTGTTTCATGGGCTGGGTGCACCCATGGGTGCCCACTCAATTCTTACGATTGTCTGGGCTGGGTATGCATTTTTCGACTTTGCATGGGTACTGGGTGGGCATGGGTATGACAATTTTTTAGTCATGTCAATTGCCGTTATTTTACTCGACAGCCAGAAATGTTTACCAGGTAAATATGTTTTTATAAAATGGGGATTAAAAGGACCCATTTAAAAACACTAAAATTGGGCAATAACATGAGAACAATAATCATGGTTATTACCAGCAGTGGTGAAAGATTGGAAAATCCAAACTCATGTCCGATCCAAAGTCTGATGCAGTATGACAATTGACCGAAATGTTCGACTGAGTTCAAAAGTCACAGCAATACACAGTCGTGCGTGATATTATTTCTCGTGATAGCATGCAAGTGAAAATCTGTTTAGAATAATGGTTGCCACATTTTGTGAAAAATAATATCTGCTTAATATGAATGGGCCGGACGGGCATGGCCTCCATATTATGAATTTGATGGGTCTGGTCTGAGTCTGGGCTTGGTATTCATGGGCTTCGGCTGGGCTGGGCTTGGGGTTTAGGCACCCATGAAACACTCTGGTTTGAATCAAAGGCATGTCAATAAAGTATTGTGGATGGCGCTGATAGCAACGACAGACCACAAGCCAGGTCGGCCGTGAATAGTCCGCACTAACGCATGGGTTCTGCCAAGAAGTTGTTCTCTTAAATAACTACACGCAATAGTTCACAGCATGGATCTTAACAGAGCACAGGAAAAAAGCACGCGAATAATGCAAACACAATACAGCAGCACGTCAGGGCAGGGCCGAGGCTAAAGCTAAGCACGGCAGGCTTTTACAGCAGCACAAGCCGGTTCTATCGTTAGGTCAACATTGCATTTATTCAGTGGACTAGGTCGCGTAGCTTTAGGCGTTTGCAAAATGTCTGCTTTAGACGAAATGGTTCGTGGTGTAATAGGAAGTGTATCGGAATATTAATGATACCCGTGCCGTGCCGTCTCGTCACCCTCCCCTCCCCGAGGAGTCTGAAGTGCGTGTGTCGTCCCTGTCAGTGTTATGTTGACTGCCGTCTGTGCCGGTCCCCAGGTTCGGAGGACGAGGCCGCCCCGGAGCCGCCCCGCCGTGCCGTGCTGCAAGTGCCCCCGCAGTGGAAACCTGACCGTCTGTGCCGGTCCCAGGTTCGGAAGGACGAGCCCCCCCCGATGCGCAGTGCCCCCCGCAGTAGTAGTCCTGACCGTCTGTGCCGGTCCCCCAGGTCGCAGGACGAGGCGCCCCCCCCCCGTGCCGTGCTGCAGTGCCCCCCGCAGTGGAGTCCTGACCGTCTGTGCCGGTCCCCAGGTTCGGAGGACGAGCCCCCCCGTGCCGTGCTGGCAGTGCCCCCGCAGTAGAGTCCTGCCGTCCTGTGCCGGTCCCCAGGTTCGGAGGACGAGCGCCCCCCCCGTGCCGTGCTGCAGTGCCCCCCGCAGTGGAGTCCTGACCGTTGTGTGCCGGTCCCCAGGTTCGGAGGACGAGGTAGTCCCGCCGTGCCGTGCCATGCTGTAGTGTCTGAGTCGCCCCGCAGTGGAGTCCTGACCATTCTGTGCCGGTCCCCAGGTTCGAGGCCGATGCCGCCACCGGAGCCGCCGCGGCCGTGCCGTGCTGCCGGCCTGTCCAGCGCTCGACCTGCCGTGGCCGCTGCCTACCCAGCCTGGCTGCGCGCCGCCGCCGCTCCGACTGTGTTCCTGCTGCAGCCCATCTTCCTGCCTATGGCCGTGCCGCGGGGTGAGGCCGGCACCCGTACACAGGAGGGCATCGACTACTACGGAGCAGCCGACCCGGAACCGCCTGGGACGCCAGCCGGACTCAGGCCGCCTGCAGGACCTGATCCTCAGACGGCTGTACGGTTATAAATGATCTCGGCACGGCAACGGAGACGGCTGTACGGTTATAACTGATCTCGGCACGGCGAACCTGCTGCCACGAGGCAGCTGAACGCGGCGCGATGCCGTCTGATTGGGTTTAGGTTGTGACTGACTTGAGACTGCCTTCAGATTTTGGTCGTGACCGAAATTCAAACACGAATGTCAGTACATTGTTCGTGTTCTGATTAATTATTGGGGTTTTAGGGGGCAGATTTGTTCATGTTCTGTTCACAGGTGGCAGCGTAAACGGTTAAAATTGACCGTGGTTAAATTTAAATGGGTCAGCGAAAATACCAGATCGTTTAGT
>VOPJ01010630.1:0-38092 GCA_014673585.1 Semibalanus balanoides
AAGTTCGCTCTGCCCAGGCGAAGCCCGAGCTGTGCCCAAGCAGAAAACTTGTATGTTAGGCTAAATAGGGATATGCCTATGTTAAGTCCAAGCCGCCTGAGGAGTGCCCGAGGCCCGAGTTAATTGTATTGGCTGGGTTGCAGATGCAGGCCGTACATTGTCTTGGATAACTCAGAGAAGACGCAAAATTGAGGCGGCCAGCGTTTTCAGTATGTGTTTCAGATGACGTGTGACGTGTTTCAGATGACGTGTGACGTGTTCCACATGACGTGTGGCGTGTTCCACATGACGTGTGGCGTGTTTCACATGACGTATGACTCGTTTCACATGACGTGTGACGTGTTTCAGATGACGTGTGACCAGTCCGGCCGGCTGATGGAGGTGACTGGCCATGTGCGGGACATGTTCTGTCAGTCGGCAGAGGACTTCCTTGGACTGAAGGCGGCTCACTTCATCCCCGCCCTCAAACTGCCGACAGACATCGGCAACATCCCCAAGGTAAGTTCGTCACCCCTGCCGCCCCTGCCGCCCTTGCCGCCCCTGCCGCCCCTGCCACCCCTGCCACCCCTGCCACCCCTGCCGCTCCTGCCACCCCTGCCACCCCTGCCACCCCTGCCGCCCTGCCACCCTGCCACCCTGCCGCCCCCTGCCGCCCTGCCGCCCCGCTCCGCCCTGCCGCCCCTGCCGCCTGCCGCCGCTGCCGGCCTCCTGCCGCTCCTGCCACACCCCTGCCACCCTGCCCTGCCACCCTGCGCACCCCTGCCCACCCTGCCACCCTGCCCAGGCCCCTGCCAACCCTGCCGCCCCTGCCGCCCCTGCCGCCCCTGCCGCCCCTGCCGCCCCTGCCACCCCTGCCACCCCTGCCACCCCTGCCACCCCTGCCGCCCCCGCCGCAAGACGTGTCTCTTACGTGTCCCAGGCTGCAGTGACGTCTGCGGAACTGCATAGTGGTCATAGTAGTGGTGTGGGGAGGGAGTGAACCCTGAACTGATCCATTTGGGTGCACTAGTGTGGCAGTTGTGTTGTTACCCTAGCGGAGTACATTTCCAGGTATTGAAAGCGTGACGTGTGGTAACTGGCCAGGCCCTACAACAACGTAACTGGGCTGAAGTACCGGCGCTGCTGCGATGGTGGGCGACGGCTGGGTGTCACTGGCCAGACTCACCACTGCCCCCGGGTCACTAGGTCAATCGATGACCTGCACTAGGTCAATCGATGACCTACTAACGGCTGCTACACACCGGCCGGGCCGCTCCCGGGAACCGGCCGGGGGTCGGGCTGAACTGAATACAGTGCTAGGTGGTGACGAATGTGTTCACTGAGCTGGCCCGGTCTCAGTACACAGGCCCCCGGTGCCGTGATCGCGTCATACAGCAACGTGATCGCGCCACAGTGGGCTACGCACGGGTAGGAAGCTGGGTGTGCTGGAGGTGCGGCCCGTGTGTTCACTAACCAGACCCGTCCCCGTCGGACGCGCTGGGATCTGTGCCAGGTGGTGTGCCACGGCTGTGGTTGTGTGCCACGGTTGGTGTTCCACGGCGGTGTTCCACGGCGGTTGTTCCCCGGTTGTGTTCCACGGCGGTGTTCCACGGCGGTGTTCCCCGGCGGTGTTCCCCGGCGGTGTTCCCCGGCGGTGTTCCCCGGTGGTGTTCCACGGTTGTGTTCCACGGCGGTGTTCCACGGCGGTGTTCCACGGCGGTGTTCCACGGCGGTGTTCCACGGTTGTGCTCCCCGGTTGTGCTCCCCGGTTGTGTTCCCCGGCGGTGTTCCACGGCGGTGTTCCACGGCTGTGTTCCCCGATTGTGTTCCTCGCTCGTGTTGACCGTGTTCGGTACGTCGACAGGAGCTGGGCGTGCAGGAGGTGACGGCTAAGCGGGCCGACGGCAGCAGCTTCCCGGTCAGCGTGCGGCTGACGGTGGTGCCGCCGTCCGCCGCCACGCCAGTGCCCACCGTCTACCTGCGGGTCCATGTGAGTACCACACCGCCGTCCGCCGCCACGCCAGTGCCCACCGTCTGCCTGCGGGTCCATGTGAGTACCACAGAGGAGGTAACCCACTGACGGGTCCTCGTCCGTCTGCCTGCGGAGTGCCGGTCCACAGGTGTGTTCCCCTCACATACACACACACACACACACACACACACCGTCAGTGTCCCAAAATGTGTCGATTTTGGTGGGAGATGACACCCAACTGTGGATAATTTGCCACTCTCATTCTCCATTTAAGGAATGCATTTTCCACTCCTAAATTATGAATCGTGATATTGATTCTGATATAAATAAATATAAACTAAATATACATGATTTAAATGAAAACCACTGCTTTTCATACTCAAAACAGTAATCAATATCGTACCATTTTCTACATAATTTTCCACTCTCATGGTCTTTTAGGGATCGAATTTTACACTGACACCCAAGCCAAAATGGAATCTTGGGACACTACGGCCACCGTGTGCTTGTGGGACCACCTGAGTGTATCATCACCCGCCTTCTGCGTGCGGGCCGATGTGGTCGTTCTGGCTCGTTGTGGGCCGCTCGACGCCGACTGGTGATCGGACGGGGACTGATCAGCGGTCTGCCACCTGATTGTGTGTGTGGACGGCCCGAAGACACTGGTTCAAACCACGGAGGTGGCGTTTCAATGTGAAATGTCCTTCAGGCGTTTGTGGTGTATGCGCGGAACGGTGGTCGAGAGTATCATAACATGTGTTTTGCGTTGCGGAACGCAACCGCCATGTCTTTCGGCTAACGCTTGTCGATAACGCAGATCGACATTCATCCAGTTTTTTTTTGTCTTGTTGCTAACTTTTAAATGAGTTGTTTGTCTCTTTTTAATTGCATGTAGCATACCATTGACATGTATGAGTGATACAATGTTGCTTTATGTATGTACTATTGGTTCCAAAATAAGCGTCCCGCTTGGTTGTCCGGCACATCAGTTAAAGGGAATATACCACCCTGGGAAAAGTCTGTGGAATGATGGATATGAGTGTCCAGATGAGTGACACTCATCTCCATCATTCCACATATTATTCCCAATGCGGTATATTCCCTTAAACTGCTGTGCCGGCCAACCCAGCGGGACGCTTATTTTGGAACCAATAGTACGTTCAAGTATAATTTGTTAGGATGTTTTTAGAATCAGATGTTATGAAGCTGTTTCGGAGTTGTTGCTCCATTAACTTTTGTTCTCAAATTTTAGATGCAAATACAAATAATTCCGAGTTTTCCCATCTTGTACAGCTTTTCAGTGCAGAGTACGCCACTTGGCTGACTATCAAATATGCAATGTTTCACAAATGTCCGTGATATTTCAGGCCTATACCAGTCTGATGGGCTTGGTGGTGATGGATGAGGACTTGAAGATCAGGAACTACAATCACAACTTCATCTCGCTCGCCTTCGGATACGAGAAGGGTGCGCTTATAGACAAGGTGAGTCTGTCCCGCCCCTGATAATGTGTCGCGTCGCTTTCCGGCCTGCTCTATAGCATGTATCTGTTAGCTATAAGATGCTTGGTGCCGTTTTTTTAAACAATTTTATGCGATCCTATTTATCTCCACTTTTCCTCACTTGTCTCTAACTCTCAGGCTCATCTCACTTGTCAGGCCCATTAGCATCTGAAAGACTAGACTACTTTGGAAATATACTACGTAATGGCGTCTTAAAGTTCTTCATTACGCACTAGTGCGCCGAGTATTCACTTCTTCCTTTTTACAGCAACTTATGAGAACTCTGCCCGTGTCCGTCCCACGTGGTCTTCTGCCTGTCGCCTGGGTCAGCCCCGCCTGTTCGCCTGGGTCAGCCCCGCCTGTCGCCTGGGTAGCCCCGCCTGTCGCCTGGGTCCAGCCCCGCCTGTTCGCCTGGGTCAGCCCCGCCTGTCGCCTGGGTCCAGCCCCGCCTTCGCTCTGGTCAGCCCCGCTGTCGCCTGGGGTCAGTCCGCCTGTCGGCCTGGGTCAGCCCCGCCTGTCCGGCCTGGGTCAGCCCCGCCTGTCGCCTGGGTCAGCCCCGGCTGTCGCTTGGGTCAGCCCCGCCTGTCGCCTGGGTCAGCCCCGCCTGTCGCCTGGTCAGCCCCGCCTGTCGCCTGGGTCACCCCCGCCCTGGTCGCCTGGTCAGCCCCGCTTCGCCTGGGTCAGCCCCTGCCTGTCGCCTGGGTTAGCCGTCTGTCGCCTGGGCAGCCCCTGCCTGTCGCCTGGGTAAGCCGCCGTCTGTCGCCTGGGTCAGCCCTGCCTGTCGTTTGACCGTGGACCCATCTCCCCGGTAGGACGTGCGGGATCTGATTCCGACGTTCGAGGAGGACATGGAGATGCTCGACTCTGACGAGGACTCGTTCTCGCTGCCGCCGATCTACGAGGACCCGCTGCCACCGCCGGCGGCCGCCCTGTCCCGTCTGACGCTGCAGGACGACCCGCTCCCACCGCCGCCGCCGCCGCCGCCACCGTCCGGACGCCAGCCGACGCAGGGTGACGAGACGCGGCCGGCCGAGACGCCGGCGTCCCCGGGCGGCGGCGGCAGTGGAGGTCCGCCGGCGACATCGACGCCGGGCCCGCGGCCGGCGGCGAGCCGGCGCCGGCGGCCTCAGCTCACTGACAACACGTACTACGGCGTGGCGCGCCACCGCGACGGCAGCGAGTTCAGTGAGTCGGGGGTGCTCGGCTGCTGTCGTCACGGCCTCTCTAATTCCTGGTAGTATAGGTCGCCTCAGACGTGCCAGACTGTAGCTAGGGGTATGGTTTCGGGATTTTGGTAGTGCAAAACTGGAATATTAAGTTGTGTTAGCACGGTACTACTCGAGGTAGTTTTTGCAGTACATTCTTGTCTTATGCAGGACTGGCAGATCACCCTTTGAACCGCAGTGACTACTCTCTCTGTAGATGCCACTTGTGCCCATCCGCCTGATTGCTCCTCGTTCTCAATGGTGTACCAGTGTAATTGTTTGGCCTGCCGCAGACATCACGTACGACCTCTGCACCATCGGGCTGGATGACGACAGCATCGTGTACTGCCTGTGGATCGGCCAGGATCGGCCCGAGCCGCAGGACTCTCTGCTCAACTCGACGGATATGTCGGCCGGCGTGGCGCACTACAGCCTAGGACAGGTCAGGCACGGGAACACAGTACAGTCTCGGACAGGTCAGGTACGGGGACACAGTACAGCCTAGGACAGGTCAGGCATGGGGACACAGTACAGCCTAGGACAGGTCAGGCACGGGGTCACAGTACAGCCTAGGACAGGTCAGGCACGGGGACACAGTACAGTCTCGGACAGGTCAGGCACGGGAACACAGTACAGCCTAGGACAGGTCAGGCACGGGAACACAGTACAGTCTAGGACAGGTCAGGCACGGGGGGCACAGTACAGCCTAGGACAGGTTAGACACGGGAGCACAGTACAGCCTAGGCCAGGTCAGACACGGGGACACAGTACAGCCTAGGACAGGTCAGGCACGGGAACACAGTACAGTCTCGGACAGGTCAGGATACGGGGAACACAGTACAGCCTAGACAGGTCAGGCACGGGGACACAGTACAGCCTAGGACAGTCAGGCCACGGGGTCACAGTTACAGCCTAGGACAAGGTTCAGGCACGGGGTCACAGTTACAGCCTAGGAACAAAAAGTCAGGCACGGGGTCACATTACAGCCTAGCGACAGGGCAGGACGGGACACAAGTACAGTCTCGGACAGGTCATACACGGAAACACAGTTACAGCCTGGACAGGTCAGGCACGGGAACACAGTACAGTCTAGGACAGGTCAGGCACTGGGGCACAGTACAGCCTAGGACAGGTTAGGACACGGGAGCCACAGTACAGCCTAGGCCAAGGTCAGACACGGGGGCACAGTACAGCCTAGGACAGGTCAGGCACGGGAACACAGTACAGTCTCGGACAGGTCAGAGGGAGGGGAGGTCAGAGGCAGGAACACAGCCTCGGGCAGTCCAGACCGAAGTCTCGGGCAGTGTTGATGGAGGGGCGGGTCAGAGGCAGAGACGGGGACACACTTCAGCCTGGAACAGGTCAGACTCAGGACACTATAGCCTCGGGTGTATCGTAGTGTCTATGTTATGTAGGAGATTTATCACTGTACTCTGCGTCAGTAAGTGAGGGATGTCTGGCTCACTGTCTGTACTCTGTTGGTGAGGGATGTCTGGCTCACTGTCTGTACTCTGTTGTTGAGGGATGTTGACTCACTGTCTGTACTCTGTGGTGCAGGGATGTCTCGCTCACTGTCTGTACTCTGTTGGTGAGGGATGTCTGGCTCACTGTTCTGTACTCTGTTGGTGGGGGATGGTCTGGCTCATGTCTGTACTCTTTGGTGAGGGATTGTCTGGCCCTCACTGTCTTGTTACTCTGTGTGAGGATTGTCTGGCTCACTTGTCTGTTACTCTGTTGGTGATGGATGTCGGCCTCACTGTCTGTACTCTGTTGGTGAGGGGATGTCTGGCTCACTGTCTGTACTTGTTGGTGAGGGATGTCTTGGCTCACTGTCTGTCTCTGTTGGTGAGGAATGATCTGTGGCTCACTGTCTGTACTCTGTTGGTGAGGGATGTCTGGCTCACTGTTGTTACTCCGTGTTGGTGAGGGATTGTCTGGGCTCACTGTCTGTTACTCTGTTGGTGAGGATTGTCTGCTCACTGTCTGTTACTCTGTTTGGTGAGGATGCTGCTCACTGTCTGTACTTCTGTTGGTGAGGGAATGTCTGGCTCACTGGTCTGTACTCTGTTGGTGAGGATGTCTGACTCACTGTCTGTACTCTGTTGGGAGGCGGATGTCTGACTCACTGTCTGTACTCTGTTGGTGAGGGATGTCTGGCTCACTGTCTTACTCTGTTGGTGAGGGATGTCTGCTCACTGTCTGTACTCTGTTGGTGAGGGATGTTCTGGCTCACCTGGTCTGTTACTCTGGGTGAGGGGATGTCTGGCTCACTGTCTGTCTCTGTGGTTGAGGGATGTTTCTGGCTCACTGTCTGCTACTCTGTTTGGTGAGGATGTCTGGGCTCCTGTTCTGTTACTCTGTTGGTGAGGGATGTCTGGCTCACTGTCTGTACTCTGTTGGTGAGGATGGTCTGGCTCGACTGTCTGGTACTCCTGTTGAGTGAGGAGTCTGAAACTCACTGTCTGTACTCTGTTGGTGGGGATGTCTGGCTCACTGTCTGTACTCTGTTGGTGGGGTGGAGGATGTCGTGGGCTCACTGTCATGTACTCTGTTTTGGTGAGGGATGTTGGCTCCACTGTCTGACTCTGTTGGGTGAGGGATGTCTGGCTCAACTGTCTGTACTCTGTTGGTGAGGATGTCTGGCTCACTGTTGTACTCTGTTGGTGAGGGATGTCCTGACTTCACTGTCTGTACCTGTGGTGAGGGATGTCTGGCTCACTGTCTGTACCTTTGGTGTGGGGATGTCTGGCTCACTGTCTGTACTCCTGTTGGTGAGGATGTCTGGCTCCTGTCTGTACTCTGTTTGGTGAGGGATGTCTGACTCACTGTCTGTACTCGTTGCGTGAGGATGGTCTGGCTCCACTGTCTGTACTCTGTTGGTGAGGGATGTCTGCTCACTGTCTTTACTCTGTTGGTGGGGGATGTCTGGGCTCACTGTCTGTACTCTGTTGGTGGGGGATGTCTGGCTCACTGTCTGTACTCTGTTGGTGAGGGATGGCTGACTCACGTCTGTACTCTGTTGCGTGAGGGATGTCTGCTCACTGTCTGTACTCTGTGGTGAGGATGTCTGGCTCACTGTCTGTACTCTGTTGGTGAGGATTCTGGCTCACTGTCTGTACTCTTTGGTGGGGGATGTCTGGCTCACTGTCTGTTACTCTGTTGGTGGGGGGATTGTCGGCCTCCACTGGTCTGTTACTCTGTTGGTAGGGATGTCTGGCTCACTGTCTGTACTTCGTTTAGGTGGGGGATGTCTGGCTCACTGTCTGTACCTTGTTGGTGAGGGATGTCTGGCTCACTGTCTGTTACTCTGTTGGTGAGGGGTGTCTGACTCACTGTCTGTACTCTGTTGGTGAGGGATGTCTGACTCATCTGTACTCGTTGGTGAGGGATGTCTGCTCACTGTCTTACTCTGTTGCGTGAGGGATGTCTGGCGCACTTGTCTGTGTACTCTGTTGGTGGGGGCGGGATGTCTGGCTCACTGTCTGTACTCTGTTGGTGGGGATGTCTGGCTCACTGTCTGTACTCTGTTGGTGGGGGATTGTCTGGCTCACTGTCTGTACTCGTTGGTGAGGGATGTCTGGGCCTCACTGTCTGCTGTACTTCTGTTGGTGGGGGATGTCTGGCCTCACTGTCTGTACTTTGTGGTGGAGGGATGTCTGGCTCACTGTCTGTACTCTGTTGGTGAGGGATGTCTGACTCACGGTCTGTACTCTTTGGTGAGGGATGTCTGATCTCACTGTCGTGTACCTGTGGTGAGGATGGTCTGGACTCACTTCTGTACTTGTTGGTGCAGGGATGTCTGGGCTCACTGTCTGTACTCTGTTTGGTGAGGGATGTCTGACTCACTGTCTGTACTCGTTGGTGGAGGGATGTTCTGGCTCACTGTCTGTACTCTGTTGGTGAGGATGTCTTTACTCACTGTCTGTACTCTGTTGGTGAGGATGTCTGGCTCACTGTCTGTACTCTGTTGTGTGAGGGATGTCTGCTCACTGTCTGTACTTCTGTTGGTGAGGGATGTCTGGCTCCACTGTCTGTTACTCTGTTGGTGAGGGATGTCTGCGCTCACTGTCTGTACTCTGTTGGTGAGGATGTCTTTGGCAGTGAGCCAGACATCCCCCACCATTACAGACAGACAAAGGGATGTCTGGCTCACTGTTTCTGTACTTCTGTTGGTGGGGGATGTCTGGGCTCACGTGTAAACTCTGTAATGGGAGGGATGTCTGTCCTGCTGTACTCTGTTGGTGGGGTATGTCTGGCTCACTGTCTGTACCTCTGGTTGTGAGGGATGTTCTGGCTCACTGTCTGTACTCTGTTGTGAGGGATGTCTGGCTTCACTGTCTGTACTCTGTTTGGTGGGGATGTCTGGCTCACTGTCTGTAACTCTGTGGTGGGGGGATGTCTGGCTCACTGTCTGTACTCTGTTGGTGAGGGATGTCTGACTCACTGTCTGTACTCTGTAATGGTGTGCAGGTGATCCAGCAGCAGGCAGCGGCGGCGCCGGCCGGCTCCGTGGCCGACTCTGAAGACTCTGAGCACTGCCGCGGCGAGTACTGCCGCTACTACACCACCATACAGCAGATCGGCAAGGGCGCCTTCGGCTTCGTCAAGCTCGGCTACAGAAACGGAGACCGCATGCTGGTACGTATGGCGTGCCGATGCGACGTTATGGTTTGCTTTCTCGCTAGTGAAGGTTTGGGATGTTTGGTCTGGTTGTGGTGACTAAGTCTGGTGCAACCGGAAGCATTTGGTTTGTTTGTAGTGTAGTGCCGAGGTCTAGTTTAACATGAAATATTTAGTTGCAAACACAACGAAATGTCACAATCATGTCGCAATATTGTGAGACGGTGTGACCTATGAGTCACCAAAAGGTGGATTACGAGGTTCAATCGTTGATTTGTGTAACTCAGGTAAAGCTTAACACACCGTGAAGCGGCCTGCGTCACCTGTGCTCAGCTGACGGTGCGTCTGTGGCTGTCTCTGTGTCCGCAGGTGGTGACCAAGTTCATTCGCAAGGACAAGGTGCACACCGACCACTGGGTGGACGATCCGACGCTGAGCCGTCGCGTGCCTCTCGAGGTGTCCCTGCTCTCCATGCTGCACCACCCGAACATCGTGAGTGGCCGCAGACCTGGGGACGTAGGAAGTGGCTCCTGAGTAGGGGCTCTGCCGGTGGGACGGTCAGCGTATTTTGAGTGGCAGGTCCGCTGGACAGCCGTGTTGTAATCGATAGCGATGTGATGCTGATGTAGTTCGTCAGTGTGGAATACGGAGACAAACGATGTGGTGTGAATATCGTAATTTAAGGAAAGTGTCATGAGACCGGTTGGTGGAATTTCATTTGTCTCTGTGTCATCGGTCTGTGATGATGGAAGCGAATATTATGGGGATATGGTGTCTTTATTTGTCTGTTTTAGATGTGACATGAATGACATCAATTTCGTGCACTTATGTGTTCGAGAACGATCAGAACCTGCATTTAATATCGTATTGTATCCAAACTTGGTTTGCTGTACGCGTATGAGATCGCCCAGTAGGTGCGTCTACCATTGCTGTGTGTTCTGTCCGTAGATCAGCGTGCTGTACGTGTATGAGAACGCCCAGTAGGTGCGTCTACCATTGCTGTGTTCTGTCCGTAGATCAGCGTGCTGGACGTGTATGAGAACGCCCAGTACGTGCAGATGGTGATGGAGCGTCACGGCTGTATGGACCTGTTCGAGTTCATTGACCGGGACCCCACCATGGACGAGCCGCTGGCGAGTCACATCTTCAGACAGGTACCGCCGATTGCTCATTATTCATCGTGGGTTTTTCACTATTTGCACGACATCAGTTAAGACCTATGGTCGTTGCATTGTAACATGCGTATTTACCATTGTGATTCGCAAAATAGCACAGCTATAGGCGCCACATAACCACAGAAGTAGGGGCACTGCTAAACCCTTAACAACAGAATAGCACAACTGTGAGCTAGAGTAGTTCTTAAGTAGCATGTAGCGTACTCCGGAACGGTTTGTAGAGAGTCATTCACTTGTACCTCAGCCTAGTTCAGCCACTGTTCCCGAAGGCCACCAGTTCCAATGCCGCACCGCACACCGCACCGTACCGTCGCTGTGTGCTAACCGAGCGTCTGTGGCTCGTCTGCCGCTCAGATCTGCTCTGCGCTGGGCCACCTGCACTCGCTGGAGATCCTGCACCGGGACGTCAAGGACGAGAACGTCATCATCGACTCGTCCTTCCACGTCAAGCTGATCGACTTCGGCTCGGCCACGTTCGTCTCGCGCGGCCAGCTGCTGTCTACGTTCTGTGGCACGGTCGAGTACTGCGCCCCGGAGGTGCTGCAGGGGAACAAGTGAGTCCCCCTACCGCCCCGCCCTCGTCACCTTCTGTCGGGCACTGCGCTTGGGTTCGGAGTCTATGGGTCCGGGTTCCGGTCTGGCTACCGGTGATTCGGTTCCCCTTTTTGGGTCAGCGTGAGAGACCCAGACTGTAAATGGCGGGAGTCGTATTATCGTAAAGCCACATTACCAAATACACCCACGGCCACCTGGAGGTGTTGCAGTGCAGCAAATGAGTCTCACCCCTTCCTCCTTCCTCCTTGTCAAAGGCCATAGAGGAGCGCAGTGGTCGACAGCCTGATATACGTTTTTGGTCTCTCTTGATAGGTTCCCCAACTTTGTCCTGTGCGATGTTTTTAACAGCATGAATTCACGTATTCCTGAACGTTTACAAATTTTGTCAGTTTTCGTCTCTGCCATAGTCGAACGTATACTTGAAACGGACGGCGAAGATGCCGGGATGATTGCAGTGTGCTGTCTAGTGTCTAGGCTATCTAGGTTCGGACTAGGTTCGGCGCATTTTACAGACGACGTCCTTGTAATGCGGGGATATCAATTTCCAACGATTGTGTGCTTTTGTGGAGTGTATTGGTCTTGTTGCGTTTCCCTGTTTGCTCGGGGCTTTGTTTGGATAACGTTTTTTAACTATTGGGGACCGATAGGCTATGTTTCTCGTGATAAGATCGTTATCCGTGTCACAGACATTGCGACGACGCCGGCCAATAAATTGTCCACTATCAACATGCTAATCCCAGTGGCCTAAGCGGACAAGGCTATCGCGAAATAAACATGCCTTAGGATTTTCAAGAGCAACAGTGAGCATTGTCCAACGTGACATGATTCAGTACTTGAACGTGATGCAATTACAACAACATAGCGTATTGCAGTTCAGCTTGCTATTGCTTAAATTACTCATATGACCCATTTTCGTCAGTAAGTTTCCACTGACTGGCTGGCTGGCGTGGTGTTTCTGTGATCGCCGCGGCCGCCGGCTGGTCAGGTGGTCTCGCTGGTGACTGTGCCTCTCGGCAGGTCAGCCTGTGCGTCAGAGCCGGGTACCTGCGTACGGCGCTATCTTGTCTCCCTCCCTCATCCGCCGCCCACCCCGAGAGATAGGCCTTGTCGAGAGGCTGGCAGATCGGAGGCTCACGCGGCTTCGAGAACGCTCCGTCCGGCCCGTGACGAGGGTGCGCCCTCTAGACGGCATGTGACCTTAGTTGTCGGCCCGCCCTTAAACCCCAATCATCATCAGAGGGTGCGCCCTCGGCTGGCGTTACGAGTTGGAGGGGGTGTGATGAGATAGTTGGCGGGAACCTGATTTGGAAGTTGACGGGGATGTGATCAAAGGTGACGGGGCGTGATGGGATAATTGACGGGATTATGATAGGATGTAGCGAAGGGTTGCTTAGTGGCGCAACACTCCTGCTAAACACCCTCTGTCAGACAGATATCTGTGGATGAAATCAATGGGATCACAACAGCTATCATATCACATGACCTCTAGTGGTGGATATGGACCTGTTATCGTGTATCTGAAGAATGTGATCATTCCTGTCAGGGCTGCGGAGTCGGAGTCGGTGATTTCAGTCGGAGTCGGTAAAGGTTTCCGACTCCGACTCAGGCTGTTAGTCATGGACGGCGCACGGGCAGAGTATTTTCAGGTGCATTTTAGTGAACCACCGGTGGCACTGATTGAATCAGTATGCCCTTTTGAGTTTGTTTGCTTCGATTGGCTTGCAATTCAATAATTTGGTATCATGAAATATGTACCACGGTAGGCGAAATAGTGTGTCGGATGCAGATCCAATATACCACCCCGAAGAATTTAAGCAATGACCGCGATAAATCAATTTGCAAAAATGGTTTTAAGTGACGTGTAGCTCAGGCCAGTCAAACCTCACATTCATTAACTATAGCTATAGCATGTAATTTGGATTGATATCCATTTGGATGTAGGGGTGTCACAGACCTGAATTTTTTTTTTTTTTTTTGGGGGGGGGGCATTTTCAAATCAAAAGTTATGGTTAGACAATGTGTCTTTAGTTAATTGGACTACTATATTTCCATTAAATTAGTTTTATTTCTGAAATGGAATTATAATTTTGTTGTTGCAGGTGATTACATTCTGTGCCTGTTGACAATAGCTTCAGCTAATTAAAGGTCGGAATCGTAGTCGGAGTCACCTCAAAACCGATTGACTCAGCAGCTTTCCTATATTGTTACTTCTACTTGTGTATAATTTGAAGTTTAAACGAAGAGTAAATGGGCGGCATGTGACCTTTGTCGTCGGCCCGCCCTTAACCCGCGCACTGCAGGGGGTCGCGCCGAACACGAACTGCAAGGGGGGTTTTTGATTTCGCCCCCGTGAGATCTCCCAACTACGCAAAGCGTAGCGGACAAGCGGAAAACGCAATTGGAATAGCTCTAGGCAAGCTCTATCGAAAGTATTTCAGTCTTTTCTTGATCATGTAAATTGAGGTCAAGTGGCTCACCAAAGGTCAGATTTTTCCGGTTTTAGGACTCTTTTAGGACTCTTTTCCAGAAACCCCGAATTATATCGGAACTATGATAGCTAAGGAGAAACAAGTACAGAGGCAACGATAGCCTATTGAAATTTGCAATCGCACCTAGATTCTCAAAATTGGCTCAGATAATGTTTAGGCTTCAAGGTATAGAAAGGTCAAAAATACTGTTTTTTTAGCAAAACAAGTTTTTCGGTGAATAGCATGTCACCTAAGAAAAGAAGGGAAAAACATTTCGACGCCATCGTGGTTTGTCTCATTGATGCGCTTTGAAACATATATACGGTGACCTGGTAAGGTCAACTTCAAAATTTGACCTCAGGTCAAGGTGATTTGGTGACCCAGGTAGGTCATCGTTGCATATGGGGCAACGCGGCAGACGAGACGACACATTGGTATCAACTAATCGTCTCTATATCTTTTTCTATGAGAGTTATTAGCAATCATTGCTGATGACCTCAGATGACTCTGTAGAAATCACTAAGCAAGAATTGCACCTTGATTTTCATTTATACTAGCTAAACTAGCAATGATTCTGGAGAATTAAGCCTGATCCAATGCATATTTTTAGAAAGGGAAGCTTTGTTTATTTCCATTCACTATAATGGGGAGGTCAGGAAATTGACCTGGACTTGGTCACCGAAATACGAAAAATCCGAGATATACGAATTGTAAGGTACTAATATTCTTATGAAATCCCTGCAAGTTTTCAAAACTTTCGAAAAAGACTGTGGTCTTTGCGGCACGAACGCAAACATCTTTTTAATGTGAGGTATTGAATGGATTGTGACCTGAACCTGAGATGCCTCAAGTCAAAACTTTTGCAAAGTGTGTGTAAATTGATGCCAAACAGGTGTACAAAATTTGGCGGCGCTGCGCGCCGCCGTTTTTGCGCTACTCCTGAAAAAAAAACTGAGGGGGGGCGGAAATCACCCCCCCTGCAGTGCGCGGGTTAAACCCCAATCATCATCATCATCAAACGGAGAGTAAATGTAAATGTCCGAAATAAACAAAATAAAGAAATGATATGACGATTGTTTATACTCATATTTGTGTTTTATTCTTATCGGCTTGCGTGTTATACTTTATTTATTAAATATACCCCATTGGCAAGATAATTTTAGCAGTAATTGCTGTTTTGATTATTTGAGTTTTGAAATGCTGAACTCTTTATAGTTGGTGTAAAACAAATATGTATTTTTAATCCTGCGAGAACATGTATTCAGTCTGTTTTGTAAGCCCCTTTTTCATACCGAAATACATCCTTCGACATAAATAATAACCTTTGTGACTTGGGCAAAGGCTGGCCATTGCATGGTCTGTTCACTCTCCTACCACCTGACTTCACTTCTGGCTGATCTGTATGGATTTTCGTGTGGTTAAATTTGTACTCCATACACGATACCGATCCACAAATGCAAAGTAAAAATGTTGTTGGTTTCTCCATAGAAAACTGGTTAGGCTGTTCCATGTTAAGTTGTATTAGTGCGACAAAATATGCTTGTAATTCCTTGGCGCGTGAAACACTTGGGTATCAGGGCCCGTTTCGAGATGTCGCCTACATGTACTTTCTCCCAACCTGATTCATTTTCGCAGCGAAAACACGCGTGTTTGGTCCGATTGATAGAACCCTATACCTCGGGAAAACCAGACAGATGGTGGTAATCCTGACGTCAGCTGGTCTTTGGTAAATGGTTTAGGAAGATAACGCCCGCGCGTTCCTGGTTTGATGTGAGTTCCGGATTCGTTTTACCAGAAATATGCAACCCTCACATTGCCAATGAATGTATCAATTGCGTTGTCAGTTTTGCACGACATGGTATCACAAACCTTTTGTTGTTGTACGCCATCCCACAACAAAATAAAGTGATTTATTGTTTCACAATAAAACATCAGATCTGAAGGATCTTCCCGGGATATGGACCTTTCCGATAGGAGAAAGCTTTCTTTCCGGGCCCGGTCTCCTGTTTCGAACTTTAATGCGACACATGCGGCGACTCGGTGACCTCCATGGGCGCCATATTGTCACGCAGTTACGGCGCCATTAAACTCAAATCATCGCTACCATCATCACTCGGCAGCCCTGTTCGCTATGCCTTCCTCCAGGTACGACGGCCACACGCTGGAGATGTGGTCTCTGTGAGTGACGCCGATGTATGGGCGGCATGTGACCTTTGTTGTCGGCCCGCCCTTAAACCCCAATCATCATCAGTGACGCCGATGTCGCGTATTTCAGGTATGACGGCTACACGCTGGAGATGTGGTCGCTTGGCGTCACCCTCTTCACGCTGCTGTGTGGGGAGAACCCGTTCCATGACGTGGACGACACCATCTCCAAACCGCTGCGGCTGCCAGCAGAAATCACGCCCAGTGAGTACAGGACAGGGGCTGTTAATAGCATCAGAGAGAGAGTCTCGGGTGAGAGTGCGCCAGTGATGTTCAGTACAGCTGGGGGGGGGGGGGGCTGTAAGTTACTTGCATCGATGCGAGGGCGTGTTTAACTTGGATGACCGGGCAGTTGAATGACACTCGCCGAACCTGTTCAATTAGCTTCGTTTCAAAATCTATAGCAATGCAGTTATATTGGTTATTATTGGACGGTATGTTGGCAGCAAGACACTGTGGCCAGTAAGGTCTTGTGTACGCTTTTTTACAAGTCTATGCTCCCTCAGTCTAATTTATTTGATTGTAATTCGAATGGTGCTAATCACGAATTAAGTGATTTATTTCGCAAAAAAAATCTGGATTGTTTCAGATGGCCTGGACAAAAAGGTTTGCGATTTTGGCGTTTTTCAACTTTTTGAAACATAAACATAGCGTGGGTCACCGAAGTTTATGTGAATCAAAGCATACTGTGAGCAGTGTTGGAAATTTTCATTTCAGGACCTAGTCCCCGAGAGGCAAAATGACTGGCGATTGAGAGCAAACTTATGACATTTTCGGTCATTATCATTTCAAAAAATGTCCAATCTTAAATGTTTTCAAAGAAGCTGATTTAGATATGTCAAGTATCCATTGTGCATTGCAGAGCTGGTTGACTGTTGAGTGTTGATGGCTCTTGTCCGTAGATATTGGTAAAAAATAGCTGACTTTGTAAGATTTTTGCTTACGTGTAACAACAGACACTGTTTTTTTTTACTGACACGTCAAATGAGTGTGCTTAACCTGCAAAATTGAATGTGAATATGTGAGCAGTAATACATCAAAAGAGAGTAAATGTTTAAAGAGAGCAGAATCTTGTGGACCCTAAGAAGACCAGAAAATGACCAAAATACAACTTGACTGTGAGTATCGAATGGTGCCAATTGCGTCGCTCCATGTAATTTTAAGTCATATAGTTTGTATTTTTATCCAACCATTATTTGCTGAATTCCGACTTCTGTACTTGTAATCTGTTTGTTTGTCAATAGGTGGCTTATGTGGATTCCAAGTTAACACCATGATCGTCGAAAGCAGGAGGGACGCGTTCCCCTTCCCTCAACCCTACCCCTGCAATTTTTGTTTTTTAACATTACACCTATGGGCGACGCCCATAGGCGTAATGTTATAATCCGAAATGTTAAGGGGGACGCAGTCCTGTTGCCGTGGTTGAGAAAAAGGGGACGCGTCCCCTCTGTTCCCCCTGCCTTCGAAGACCATGGTTTTAGCTTGAAATTCACATAAGCCTCCTATTGAAAAAATACAAGTACAGAAGTCGGAATTCAGCATGTAAGGGTTTGGTAGAAATACAAACTTGAAAATGACATAGAGCGACGCATTTGGTCCCATTTAATTCCTCACAGTATGCTCTTGATTAACTGTACTTCACATGGAAATTCTGTGACCCACGGCTGTTATTTTTAAAGTTCGAAAAAACGAAATCGCGGCCTTTTTTGTCCGAGGCCATTTGAGAGAGAGAGAAAAATAACTGTCATCGTTATCAGGCCATTGGATTACATCAAAGAAGACATACGTAGCATAGACTTTCGAAAAAAGCGTACCTAGGGGGTCACCCTGCTGGGTAGGAGTCGAGTTACGAGGGCCCGTAGCTCGTACGCATCATGTGATGTATCTGGCAGCAATCGCTCCCACATCGAGTCGTCGCGTGACCGCGGTCTCTCAAGTGTCGCTGCTATCGGGTGACTCGTATCGGTCGAACTACCATTCTACCGCAAGCGAATTATGCCCTAATCAACTCTACATTGCCTTACATAACGAATTTGACCTTACGTAATGAATGTTACCTTACGCAATGAATGTTACCTTACATAATGATTGTTACCTTGCATAATGCATGTTAATGCATCCTGACTGACCTGCTGGATAAGAGCCCTGTATTTTTGTGTATATACCTTGTGTATTGTCAGACTTGGCCTGCTGGATAAGAGCCCTGTACTTCTGTGTATTGTCAGACCTGGCCCACCTCCTGACTGGTCTGCTGGATAAGAGTCCCAGCTCGCGGCTGCGGCTGCAGCAGATTTCGCAGCACCCCTGGACCGCCCAGCCGGTGGACATGGCCGCGTACAAGTTCGAGGAGGTGGTCGCCTGCTGTACGTATTGCCGCCGGGGTACAGGGTGGCCCCCAGCGCGGTCTGAGGAACGATGGGAAGCTAATGGCTGGGTATGGGAATTGTTTGTGAAGCACATTCAGTCATCAGCTAGTCATCTGGTGTATAAATGTGTAGTTATGTAACATCTGGTACCAATGTCATCTTGCCCTACACCGCCACAGGGCATCGCACTTGAGACCAGTGTGTGCACAAGTACGATCTCAAACTCATACACACCCTAATGCTGAAATTATGTTTATGTACGTTCACTATTTTGCTGCGTAACACATTAAAGGGAGTGTGCCTACTCTTTTGAAATGTCAAATATATTTTTATTACGGTAAGAAGCTATTGCTTTGATTATTGGTTACGATTAAAATTCACGTCTGAGCTCCTTTTAGTTGAATTTTTACTTATATTTCTGTTTTGCATTTGTTTTGTTTTAAACTCCAAAAACGATTCGTCACTATAAACAGAGTACGCGAAGATGTTTACCTATAATGGCGCACTGGCCAGAGCTAACAATATATGCTAGCGTTGTTAATTTAAAGAGCAATGCTTCTTAGTGCGAAAAGCTCTCTGGCGACTATTGATAATTAATCTACTGCCAAGTATGTGATTGGCGACTTTGGAATATCTCAGCAACTAAAGTGATTCTGGGGAAATGAAGTACATGGCGCTAAATCAGAAAAAATATGTCTCTACAGACTAGTGTCAACAACTCCACATGACCAATGTGAGTAGGCACACTCCCTTTAATTACGCCTCAATCATATGTCGGTTGTGCGTTGTAGTGCTCTACTCTGTTCAGGTAGATTTTGGCAACGACTATGTGCACATGGCAGTCACGTAAAACTGTATTTTTTATTGAAATTGTCCTGCAGACATTTTCTCCATTACTACTCATAGCTGTGTGTAGGACAAAAGTGCTGTTTGCCGATGCTTGTATCCGTCATATTTTTCATCTCATGCTGAGAGTTGAAAAAGGTGGCAGATAAAAACATCAGCGCGATACAAATAAGAACGAGCGAAAGAAAAGGTGTTAATCGAGAATGGTGGAGATTACACGGTTACTTCACAACACATCAGATTTCACAACTACCATCGTATATGGTACTCTTTTTAAGATAGCAGGGTATCGTTTATTACATTCGTTCTTTATTACTGTGATGTCGCTGTAATGTAATGTCTGTGCGCCGCTGTTCTGTTACTGATCTCTGGTCTGTGTACCGTGTCCTGATCTCTGGTCTGTGTGTGCTGTGTCCTGATATCTGGGCTGTGGTGCTGTGTCCTGATCTCTGGTCTGTGTTGCTGTCCTGATCTCTGGTCTATGTGCTGTGTCCTATCTCTGGTCTGTTGTGTTGTGTCCTGATCTCTTGGTCTGTGTGCTAAAGATCTGTGTCCTGATCTTCTGGTCTGTGTGTGCTGTGTCCTGATCTCTGGTCTGTGTGCTGTGTCCTGATCTCTGGTCTGTGTGCTGTGTCCTGATCTCTGGTCTGTGTGTTGTGTCCTGATCTCTGGTCTGTGTGCTGTGTCCTGATCTCTGGTCTCTGTGCTGTGTCCTGATTTCTTGAGTCTGTGTGCTGTGTCCTGATCGCTTGTCTTGTTGCTGTGTCCTGATTCTCTGGTCTGTGTGCCGTGTCCTGATCTCTGTCTGTGTACTGTGTCCTGATCTCTGGTCTCGCTGTTCTCATGTGTCCTTGGTGTGTGGGAATTTGTTTGGTTCACCCTTGGGAAAATTTTTCTTCCGGTCTGTGCTGCTTGTCCTGATCTCTTGGTCTGTGTTTGTGTCCTGATCTCTGGTCCTGTCCCTGTGTTGTGTCCTTATCTCTGTTCTCTGTGGCCGTGTCCTGATCCTCTGGTCTACTCAGGATGTGTGCTGGTGTCCTGATCCCTTGTCTGTTTTGCTGTTTGTTCCTGATCTCTGGTCTTGTTGCGATGTCCTAATCTCTGGTCTGTGTGCGTTGTCCAATCTCTGTCTGGTGCTGGTCCTGTCTATTTTGGCTGTGCCCAGATCTCTGGTCTGTGCTGCTGTGTCCCGAAATTTTTCCCTTTTTTTTTTCTGATCTGTTTGCTGTGTCCTTGATCTCTGGTCGGTTTGCTGTGTCCTGGATCCGCTGGCTTGTCCTGATGTCTGCGAATTGTGTTGCTTGTTGTCCTGATCTCTTGGTCTGTGTGCTGTGTCCTGATCTCTGGTCTGTGTGCTGTGTCCTGATCTCTGGTCTGTGTGCTGTGTCCTGATCGCTGGTCTGTGTGTTGTGTCCTGATCTCTGGTCTGTGTGCTGTGTCCTGATCTCTGGTCTGTGTGCTGTGTCCTGGTCTGTTTTGCTGTGCCCTGCATCTCTGCGTCTGTTTTGCGTGTGCCTGATCTCTGGTCTGTGTCTGTGTCCCGATCTCTGCGTCTATGTGCTGTGATTCCTTGATCTCTGGTCTGTGTGCTGTGTCTCTGATCGCTGGTCTGTGTGTTGTGTCCTGATCTCTGCGTCTGTGTGCTGTGTCCTGCATCTCTGGTCTGTGTGCTGTGCCTGATTTTCTGGTCTGGTGCTGTGTTCCTGATCGCTGGATCTGTTGTGCTGCTGTCCTGATCTTCTGGTCTGTGTGTTGTGTCCTGATCTCTGTCTGTGTGCTGGTGTCCGGGTCTGGTGATGTGCCTGATCTCTGGTCTGTGTGCTGTGTCCTGACTCTGGTCTGTGTGTTGTGTCCTGATCTCTGGTCTGTTGGTGTGTCCTGATCTCTGCGTCTGGATGTTAAAGAGTATGGTCCTGATCTCTGGTCTTCTGTGCCGGTCCTTGATCTCTGGTCTGTCGCTGCTGTGTCTCTGAATCTCTGGTCTGTTTTCTGTGTCCTTGATCGCGGCTGTGTCCTGATGTCTGGAAATGTGTGCTGTCTTGTGCTGTTCCTTGGTCTTGTTTGCTGTGCCCTGATCTCTGGTTCTGTGTGCTGTGTCCTTGCATCTCTTGATCGGTTTGCTGTGTTCCTGATCTCTGGTTCTGTTTGCTGTGTGCCTGATCGCTGGTCTGTGTCCTGCATGTCTGGAATGTGTGCTGTTGCCTGATCTCTGGTCTGTGTGCTGTGTCCTGCGTCTGGTTTGCTGTGCCCTGAATCTCTGGTCTGTGCTGCTGCGTTCCTGATTCTCTGGTCTGTGTGTTGTGTCCTGATCTTCTGCGTCTGACTGTGCTGTGTCCTGATCTCTGGCCTTGTGTGCTGTGTCCTGTCTGTTTGCTGTGCCCTGATCCTTTTCTTTTGCTGTGCCCTGATCTCTGGTTCTGTTGCTGTGTTCCTGATCCTGATCGGTTTGCTGGTGTCCTGATCTTCTGGTCTGTGTGTTTGTGTCCTGATCTCTGGTCTGTGTGCTGTGTCCTTGATTCTCCTGCCGTCTGTTTGCTTGCCTGATCTCTGCGTCGGTGTGCTGTGTTCCTGATCTCATGGCTGTGTGCTGTTGTCCTGATCTCTGGTCTGTGTGCTTGTGTCCTGATCTCTGGTCTGTGTGTTGTGTCCTGATCGCTGGTCTCGTGTGCTTCGGTATCTGGCGACTGAAACTGTTCTCTCTCTGAGAATGTGTCCATTTTGCCTGGTCAATGGCTGTGTCCTGCGTCTATTGTGCTGCTGTGCTGATCTCTTGGTCTCGTGTGCTGCGCTGTCCTGATCTCTGGTCTGTGTGCTGTGTCCTGATCTCTGGTCTCTGTGCTGTGTCCTGATCTCTGGTATGTGTGCTGTGTCCTGATATCTGGTCTGTGTACTGTGCATTACAGCTGCGTTGGAGGTGAATCCTCCTCGGTATCTTTCTGCGGGCGGGCTGGACGCCGACCAGCGGAGTGGTGGTGCTCTCTCGTTCTCCTCTCTGACGCACAGCACGCCGCCCAAGAACGTCCGAGTGAACCGGGAGCGCCGCGAGCCGGCCCGGCGCAACAGAGGTGAGAAGCCTGACGCCCTACCGGACAGGGAGGAGAGGACTGCCGCGCTTCTGGACAGGGAGGGGGACTGACGCCCTACCGGACAGGGAGGAGAGGACTGGCCGCCCCTACTGGACAGGGAGGAGAGGACTGACGCCCTACCGGACAGGGAGGAGAGGACTGCCGCCCTACCGGACAGGGAGGAGAGGGCTGACGCCCTACTGGACAGGAAGGAGAGGACTGCCGCCCTACCGGACAGGAAGGGGAGGACTGACGCCCTATCGGACAGGGAGGAGAGGACTGACGCTCTACCGGACAGGAAGGGGAGGACTGACGCCCTACCGGACAGGGAGGGGGACTGACGCCCTACCGGACAGGGAGGAGAGGACTGACGCCCTACCGGACAGGGAGGGGGACTGACGCCCTACCGGACAGGAAGGAGAGGACTGACGCCCTACCGGACAGGAAGGAGAGGACTGACGCCCTACCGGACAGGGAGGGGGACTGACGCCCTACCGGACAGGGAAGGGGACTGACGCCCTACCGGACAGGGAGGAAGGACTGACGCTCTACCGGACAGGGTGAGGTACGACCAGTGTCCTGAATTTCACAAATATAAGTGGAAAGTCCCACCCAAATAAACTGTGTTGAAACCTCACTTGCCATCGAAACTTCTCTAGCTAAGCCATGTGAAGGAAATCCAGGTACCATGTAGACAAACTTCGTGCGAAAGACGTCAAAATAATATATATTTTCCGCTTTGCAGTTTAGGAGGTTTCCAACCATCTGAGATACTTTTAAGTGGCACAGTTCAAATAGGATATAATTTTCTGCATAAAAGTCCTCTGAACTTGCGGTGAAATTACATGATACATACAGCAAACTGACTGTCTGTAGGGTCCTTTGTTGGGTTCTTATGATACGAATTTCAACCGCAATATCCACATCCCTCTGGAATATTCATCCATCGCATCCTTCTGAATGCGTACCACATAGAAGGCTGCTAATGGAACTGAGTGGCTACGGTATTAAGGGCAAAACACTAGCTGGGTGAAAGCCTTCCTGTCGGAGCGCTATCAACAGGTGACTGTGGGTGGGGAAAGTTCTGAGTGGGGTCTGGTGGCTAGTGGAGTCCCACAGGGGTCAGTCCTGGGGCCTGTCCTTTTCTTAATTAATGTTAACGAAGTGCCGACACTGGTGCAAAGTCACATAACGATGTTTGCCGATGACACTCAAATGTATAGAGCAATTGTTACCCCTCAGGCCCCCAGGATGCTGAACAGTTACAAATGTATTTAACTACTTTGGAAAAGTGGTCTGAAGAGTGGCTTCTCAAGTTCAATCCTCTAACTGTCACATCATGCATTGTGGATGATCAAACAGTATTGCAGAATAAGTAATAAAATAAATTTACAGTTTTCAAACAACACTAAATGCAACTTCAGTTAAAAAAGACCTGAGTGTATGTAACAAATAACCTTAAGCCAACAACACACTCCCAGAAGGCATCCAGCAAAGCACAATCAGCACTTCGAAGGCTGAGGATAACCTTTGACAGATTAGACATGAAAAACTTCAAGATTGTATACACCACATATGTCAGACCACATCTTTAGTACAGTATATAGGCGGCTGGCCCCTACATGGTACAGGGCTGCAAGTCACTGGAAAAGGTTCAAGGAAGAGCAACCAAGATGGTTAGCCAGATCAAGCATCTACCATATGAAGAAACGCTTGAGAAAACTCAAACTACTATGTAGAGGAAGAGAATCCTGGAGGTCGATGTTTTTTGTTAAATTAAAAGTATCCGAGTTTTTATGGATGGCTTTCCGAGTCAGGATCCCGCGCTTAAGCAGAGCCTGTTGCGCAGGCCCTGACCTCACCACCACGCATCCCGCAAATTCCTGTTGGCCAGGACAGGAATTTAGAGACGAAAAGTTTTACCTGTTCGGCATTCCTGGAGACACGGTCCGCCCCGCTCACCAAAACGTCACCTTGCCTTGAGTGCGGACCGCTTCACCGGCCGCTGGCCATCCCAGTCAGGAACAAATAGCGGGCGCCGAAGCGACTCGAACCCGGGCTGCCACCCTTACCGAGATAGGTCAGAAGACCAGTGCTCTCCCATGAGCTACAGGGGCGGAACATGTGAGGCATACAAGATCCTGACAGGAAAAACCAGCATGGACTCCGACCAATTCTTTGAATCAAACAAGCACGACAGAAAAAGAGGACACAGCAAGAAGCTGCAAAAGAGATCAACACACCTATCAAGACTCAAGTTCTTTGCAAACAGAGTGGTCACACCGTGGAATGAACTCCCACAAGAAGTAATATCTGTTAAGTCAACCAACTTGTTCAAAAACAGGCTTGACTAACACTGGACCAAAAACGATCCTATCAGTCAGTCCTAACCCATGAAAAAAGTGAGCACTGAATAGACCCTGTCTACATCCAGCTCACCGAACCTAAACCTAAACCTAATAAACCTAAACAGTCCTCTCAGCATTCATCACTCATGCAAAAAAAATGATACGACAGGGAGGGGACAGTTAGATGGGATGGATGGGTAGATTATTCTGGGTAGTCTTACGCGTATGTCATGGCATCATTCGTGCCTCCCAACTGAAATAGAAACATAAACGGGTTTCTTTGCAGACTAGCCCTGCTTTCATGAAGTTGTTATGCTGTAATTGCTACCTTCGGTTTCATTATCACATGACATTTGCCATGATAAGGTATCCCATGACACTTGCCATGTTGACGATTATGCTGGACCATTCGATCACGATAGTGTATCGCTTCTGTTTATAGATATATTCCACAATTTGCGCTTCTGTGTGCTATTTTAACCTTGCTAACGTGGACCTCACGTCTGCATTGTTCTCGTCACGTGATCCATTATTATAATCGCAAATCTGTCCTGCGCTACGTGAAGTTGTGTGACCGAGGGGCCTATAACCTGTCACCAGCGTACCTCCGCTCGACCTCCGCCCGACCTCCGCGGATCCCGTGTTATCGGCTCGGTCCACCCGACCTGACCCCGACTGTCGCCTCCGAGCCGCCTGGTCCGCCGAGCCGCCGGGCCGCCTCTTGTGGGACACTACTGTGTCGGCTGATAGTGCGGCTCCCTGACTGCTGGCTGGCCCGGTGGGGCGTGGGGGGGGGAGGGGCTGGGAGGGTGCGACCCGTGACTCTGGCTGGGAGGATCTGATACGCTCAGGTGGGCGCCGGATACTCTCATCGGGTGCGCCAGTCCCCAGCGGTGGTGGTGGGGGTGGGGGGACCAGGGCTGAACGTTGAGGCCGCGGCTTGACCTGGCTGTCTTTTGATAGTCAGGGATTCACAAATGGATTTAGTGGAGCTTGTCGGTAAAGCTTGAGGCGAGATGCACTGATAGGCTGTGCTTCTGCAGTTCAGATATGATAGAGAATGTCGAGGGTGACTGTCGACTATCTCAAGATTGCTCAATAATGGGCCTCTGTTTTTTTAATACGCTTCACTTGCATGGTATACAATTTATTATGAGCGTTCATGTTCCAAATTGTATTCGAAAATTATCGAGGTTTATTAGAATAAAAAGGTCAGACTATAATTGACTGCTTAGGCCGCTGATGCTCATTTTATGTTCAAAGGCACAAGACGCATTTGTAAAATATAGATGCCTATAAAATATAAATATCGATTCACCGCTGAAAAGGGTACTTAACTGAACAGTCACATTGAGGAGCTGCAGTAGCCACGCCCTCGGTATTTGTTTCTCCACCGCGCGTGATCCTCCGTCCTCCACCCTATGTATATCCATTCTGTCATTTTACACACCCACACACCCACCCACACACTGTCCTCCTGTGGGTATCTCCGTCCCGCCGTCTGACTCGTGTCTGGCCTGTCTGAGTTTCTGCCTGATCCATGTCTATGTACTGGCTGTGTGTCAATGTTTGACCTGTGTCTCTATCCTGTCTGTGAGTCTCTGTCTGATCCATGTCTATGCATTGTATGCGTGTCAGTGTTTGACCCGTGTCTCTATTCTGTCTGTGAGGTCTCTGCCTGACCATGTAATTAGTTATTGTCTTGTGTTTCGCAATGTTTGGACCTAGTTTTTTTGTGAGTCTTTGTCTGTATTCAAATGTGCTATGTGTTGTATGTGTGTCAATGTTGACCTGTGTCTCTGTCTCTGAGTCTCTGGTCGCGTCGCTGCTGCGTCTGACCCTCGTGTCTCCGTGTATCGTCTGCAGGTACGGTCGGACGAGACGGGTGGCTGTGTCTGCAGAGAGGACGCCACTGCAGCCAGTCGCTGCACCAGTAGTGGACGATTCCGCCGCACCCAGTGGTGAACGACCCCGCACAGCCGCGGGCGCTCCGCCCAACATCCGGAGGAGCTCGGCTTCGGCTGGCCGGAGACGGAACGCTGGTCGCCGTCTTCGGATGTGCCGGTCCTGCAGCTTATTGTGATCTCGATGTCGACAGCGTGAAGAGGCGGACGGTGGCGATCGGCGTGACGCTTCACTTGTGACCGGTGTGACAGATGGACGGTGGTGAGCGACTCAATATGATATACCGACGGAAGGGACGGCGCTCCTGTTCTTCTTCTTCATCTGTCGGGCGGCTCTCGGGCTGCCAGCCGATGCCGGGCCTCGGAGGAGGCCGGTCGCCCGCAGGAAGGACGTCGGCTCCCGTTCGAATGCAGAATGTTTACGCGTTATTCAATCCACCAGCGGCGGTGGTCCAGCTGTCGTAGTGGAAAGACAGAGCTATATGTCCTGACCGGCTTCACTCGGCGGCGCCTTCTCCGGTGCGGAAATTGAGAGCGCTGGCTTGTCTAATGGCGCTCGCAAGGGCCTGTGAGTGAGTGAGTGTTGTGTTTCGTGCGGAGTGTGTTTGACAATGTCTCGTGTTTGGAGACGCCCGTGTGCAGTCTCCGTTGTGTAGTCGAAGACATGGTTTAGCTTTAAAGAGACTCAGCAGGACTGTTAGAGACTTGACGGGACTCGTCCGTCGCCTGTGCAGGTCTGAGGCGTCGGCCTCTTGCGATAGTGTGCGTAGTCAGAGTCTTGCCGCACTTCAGTCTGTCGGCAGGGAGGTGGTGAGGTCGGGAACGTGTCCAGATTCCCGTAACGGGTCCATCGTGATGCCGTTGTTGCCGAATGTGGACACGGCCTTGCAGCTGAGTTCGATGGCTTGGCCGTTGGCTGTGACAGTGAATATGGTTGACGCACAGCTGCCCCTCACACGTTCATCCCGTTCACCTTACCACCATGAGCCGGTACTGCACGTGCACACACAGTTCACTCGATATCGTTCACACATCACGGCCATCAGTTTGGCTGCGCGACCATTCCCCTGGCTCGCTGTCACAGCCAGGCTCTCAAGCCGTGCTGCGTTGAAGTTATATGTATTGGTGACTGCCTGAACTGGTGGTGTTATTTACCACGTATTTTAATAAACATGCTTGCTCATTGTCAGTGGTACGCTTCTCTTGTTGCGATGACCGTATTCTCTGCTTTGTGCGCATGTGTGAAGAGTTTTTGAAGAGAAAAGAAACTTCACTATCCAACGCGTTTCTGGATTAGTACTCGAGGAAAATAATAAAGAATTTGTCGAGCGTCGAACGTTATCACGAGCCTTTCGATCCAAATATGCCGCTCAGTTGTACGGTTCAGAGCAATTCAAAGTGGAATTGGAATTATAAGCGTTTCAACCACCGAGCTGCAAATATGCGTTGTGTGCCATCACCAGAGAATTGTCTCCATTGCGCAGTGTTGCATGTATCGTTTGGAGTGGTGACGTAAGTGGGGTCCCTTTGTCCCTCAGTACTGGTCGAGCGCTACCTTGCCTCTTCCACGATGAGGTGGCACCAAGCTGATGCTGCAGCTGTTTGTGGGGAGACCTGGTGTGTCAGGTGCACGGCCCATCTCCGTGCCTGACCCACTCACTTGGAGAGCTCTGGTTTGGAATCTGATCCACCATGGGCAGGTGGGTTCGAGACGTTTCGGCGCTCGCCATTTACCGCTGGCGGTGATGACTTGCGACAGCGGCCGCGTCTAAGGCCAGCTGGAGCCAGCCGGCCAGACGTAAAACTTTCGGGGAAGCAAAACTTTCGTTTTTAAATTTTGCCGTTTACATGAAAGTGTACGATTTGCTGGTGAGGCGTTGGCAGTATCATTAGGTTTTTTTTTATCAGCATGGGTCCCGATCACTGGCGGATCCGGGGGGGGGGGGTAAATGCCCCCTCAAACCGCCTTAAATCGGCGCAAATTTACACATTTCCTGATGTAGAAGGAGATCTAACGCAACTTTTACTAAGGATAATTTTACTATTTTATACTAATTTTAAAACTATCATAAGGGAGCGATAATCGATGAATTTTTATTTTATGAACTTTTTTGGGGTGACGCTCCCCCCCCCCCCATGGCGCCAGAAACTAAATCCTAGATCCGCCAATGGTCCCGATCATATTAATCGTCTACTAAAATGTTCTCAATCAATCTGCAAAAGTACCATTCTGTCCTCGTTAAGGTGCTTGACAAGACGCTTGGACTTTCGATTTCTGGCATGTAGGGTCATCCTCTTGACTAACTGGGTCATGAGATCTACTTGAAATGTTTTGTGTTGACTCATGCCTCAGAGCCCACCGCCACCGGAGGGCCGGGTCCTCAGGATCGCTCCGACCTCCCCCACCCCCCCCACATCAGATAATCGATTGGCAGGATTTTAACATGGCTATATGGGAGCGGTGGAGCCACCTGGCTGTCCCCCCCCCCCTCCCACACACACACTCTAAGTTATGTGGCGAGTGACGACGCTCCTGCTTATGCTTCATTCATCTCCCATACATTCTCTACTCAATGTTCAATGCTGAGTCTTGAGCCAACCGATAATGTCTATCAACTATTGCGTAACTATATTTTACCACAAACTTTGCGTCTGTTCTGATTTATGATATCTTACATCAGTTGACAACATTGGAATTTGTTTATACAGTGCAGTTGGCGGCTGTCATTTTATTACGTACCTTTAGTTCCATCGTGTGTCCTCAGATGTCTTCGGTCACTATCAGGGCCGCATGACGGGAATATCGAACTGATAAATCGCGCAAAAGCCGGTGATATGACTGGTCAGGGCAGGCCCGGTATGGGCGCGCGTCCGTAGAGAACTGGATATCGATCAGTGGATTTGCGCTTGTGACACGCCCATGTTAGATTAATAAATACCACACGGGGCCGATAAAAATAATTTATTTAGGACCGAGGTCGTTGTTGGATTTCGCCCGAGACCGAAGGTCGAGGGTGGAAAATCCTACAACGACCGAGGTCCTAAAGAAATTATATCGGCCTAAGTGTGGTATTTTTATTTTATCATATGTCTCCTCCGCTTTGAAACTGTGTAAAAATAAGTTTGGTAAAATGGTAAATGCCCGGCGGGCCCGAAAGCTTTGAACCAATTGACTTAAACATTGATTTTCTGAGAGCTGAATAATAATACCACGACGAGGCCGATAAAATAATTTCTTAAGGACCTGAGGTCGTTGTTGGATTTTCCGCCCGGACCGAAGGTGAGGGTGGACATCTTACAACGACCGAGTCCTAAAAAATTATATCGGCCTAAAAGTGTGGTATTTATTTTATCATAAATTGTTTACCTCCGTTTTGAAAACTGCGCGTAAATAAGTTTGGTAAAATATAAATGACCCGGCGGGCCGAAAGCTTTGACCAATTGATTTAACATTGATTCTGAGAGCTAAAACCTTTTACCACACGCTCGCGCTAATGCTAAAAACATACTGAGACATATGGTAAAACCTTTTACCACATGCTCGCGCTAATGCTAAAAACATACTGAGACATATGATAATAACTTAAATTAAATAGTTTTGCATGACATTAGTGTCATGTCATGCTAGCTGGGGCATTCCACGACATTTCGACCAGTCGCAATCACACTCATCTCTCGTTTTTTCCTTCAAAATTGTTGTATTTGGTTATATTGGGTCCTGAATTCGGCTGTGGCAATATTAGCTCGCGCTGACCTCAGGTTCTCGATTTATAGCCTCGAACATTTTTGCAAGGTCACGCTGTTTAGGTATTTTGGAGGCTGTAATAATGGCATTTGACTTACCTAAAATGTGAAATGACTTATATCGCTGAATTTGCAATGAAATGGAGAAATCTATTTCGGACTTTGGTCTTCTGTTGCGTGATTTTGGAATGACCCCCGACCCCCGTGAATTGTCGCCGTTTTTTTCGTTGACCTAGTGTGACCGGGTACCTAATTTAATTTTTCAGCTTCTAACATTCTTTCAATATATTGCCTTACAACGCAAACAAATACAAAATGGACGTTTTCTCTAATTCCTATTTCAGTATCGATTACGGTGCGTCTTTTCGAATTTTCGAATTACCTAGGGGGAAGGGCATGGGTGGAATTCTCGACCTTTTGGAAACCGATTTGGGAACGGAGTCTTCACATTTCGATCTGGCGTAATATTAAACGGTGTTGTTTTGAATTTTTTCCCAACCTTTGGTCCAATGTAAGTAGACATATTGGACAAAAACACCAAAAATAGTTGTAGACGACGTCATGCTACGAATTATATGGTACCAATTCGGGTGTTGTCTTCATCATCAGATCCGGCGTGGTTCAAATACGTCGTAGTTTCTGAGTTGTATCCGTTTGGTCCAATCTTAGTGTATCAAATTTTTACCAAAAACCGGTAAAAAAGGATGTTCCAGACGTCATGCTCAGAACCTTTGGGACTGATTTGGACGGTGTCTTCACAATGCGATCTGGCGTGGTACAAACGGTCTTGTAGGAGTTTTATCACTTTGATTCAATCTAAGTGGACGAAATTGGACCAAAACTACACAAATCGTGCAGAAGTCATCTCCGAACATATAGGATCGAATTTTGATGGGTCTTTACCAATTCGATCCGTCTTGGTCAAAACGGGGACGTTTTGGTTTTCATCAACTTTGGTTCAATCTAAGTGATCAGATTGAACCAAAAAGGCCCCCGTTTGGTCGGTTGTGGCTCAATTTGGTCCACTTAGATTAAGATCAAAGTGAGTATAACTCAACAGGCACCGTTTTGGACGCAAGCCAAATCAAATTTTAACCTTAAGTATTTATGATTACTTAAGTAAAGGTATTAGTGTACCCTTTCGAGTTTGACGACCCTTTACTCAGGTTGTGCCTCCCTCTTCTTCTTTCGAAGCTGTGGCTTGCTGTTATTTTTTGATTTGCTGGCCCATAGCAAGTCTGGCCACAGTTGAGTGCTAGTGGAAAACCTGTTTAGTTAAATTTAATCAGGATGGTTCTCCCATTTTTCCCAGTCTGTACTTGAAGGATTCTACACTCGTGCTTCGATTGGTATCCTTGAAGCGTTCCACGCCTGGGTCACCCGTGCGGCAAAGAACGACTTCCTAGGCCTGGTTGGTGCTGTACTTGAAGTTTTTGCCTGTGTCCTCGTGTGGTTCTGCTGAGGGAAGTCTTGAACAGGCTATTGCCACAACTAACGCACTCTCTTTTGTAGTTCACTTTGTCAAAGCCGTTCAGTATTTTAAATGTTTCAATGACATCGGTTTTTGCCGTCGGAATTCAAGTGTTGGTAAATTGGAGGTTTCTAGTCTGCTCTGGTAGGAGAGGTGGGAGAGTCCACTCACCAGCCTTGTTGCCGCCGTTGAAACTGTTCATGTATCCTGTCTCTTTCAGTTTTGGACACATTATAACAGTGGCATATTCAAGATGAGGTCCTGACGATGCTCTTGTACAGTGGCAGGAAATTATTACTGTCTGATGGTTGCGAATGTGGTATCTGATGGCAAATTAATTGTTGTTAGCTCTATTCAACTCTGGGTTTGGTTACATGCTTCGTAGAAGGTTAACTTTTTGTCGATTGTGATCCAGGTCTTTTTCTTCGCTTACTACCGCTCTAATGAACATGCTCATCTTCAATTGTGGTCTTCATGACGTACTCCCTTCCAGGATTGGTTGAGCCTAGATGCATGACCTTGCACTTGAGGGGATGGAAGAGCATCTGCATGGTTCTCGCCCATTCCTGTAGAGTGTTGATATCCACTTGCAGGTCACTGTGGCGGGGTATCCATTTCATTGATAATTTCAAAGACCTTGGTGTCATCAGCAAACTTGAGACCAACAGATGAACGGATAGCATGTTTCTTGAGGTAGTACGAAGAAAAGACCTGGGAGTCACATCAATAAGTAACCTCTGAAGCGACCAACCAGGTGAGGCTCAACATTTTGGTGCCCATCAGATACACATTGATTCTTCTATCGACAGTAACTAATGTCTGCCACTGTACAAGAGCTACGTCAGACCTCATTCTTGAATATGCACGTGTTATATGTGGTCCAAAATGAAAAGAGACAAGGGATACACTTGAACAGGTTCAACGGCGGGCAACAAGGCTGGTCGAGTGGACTCTCCCACCTCTCTCACTAGTAGCGGACTTAGAACTCAATTTACCGAACACTTTGGGGGAAAATTTTCCTCCCGACGGCAAAGACCGATGTCATTGAAACCATTTAAAATACTGAAGGCTTTGACAAAGTGAACTACAAAAGAGAGTGCGTTAGTTGTGGCAATAGCCTGTTCAAGACTTCCCCTCCGCAGAACCACACGAGGAACCGGCAAAAACTTCAAGTACAGAACCAACCAGGTCCTAGGAAGTCGTTCTTGCGCACGGGGTGACCCGGCGTGGAACAGGCTTTCTAAGGACCAATCGAAGACGAAGTGTAGAATCCATTCAAGTACAGACTTGGGGAAAGAATGGGAGAACATCCTGATAAATTTAACTACAGGTTCTCCTACTAGCACTAAACTGTGGCCAGCACTGCGCATGGCCAGTTTCAAATCAAAGAATACAGCAGCCGACTCAGCTTCGAAAGAAAGAGGAGACCACCTGAGTAAAGGGTCTCAATACTCGAAAGGGTACACTAATGACCTTTACTTAAGGTAAATACTTAAGGTAAATTTGATTCGGCTTGGTCCAAAACGGTGCCGTGTTGAGTTATACTCACTTTGATCTAATCTAAGTGGACCAAATTGAGCCACAACCGACCAAACGGGGGCTTTTGGTCCAATCTGATTCACTTAGATTGAACCAAAGTTGATGAAACTCAAAACGTCCCCGTTTTGGACCAAGACGGATCGAATGGTAAAGACCCCATCAAAATCGATCCTATATGTTCGGAGCATGACTTCTGCAACGATTTGTGGTGGTTTTGGTCCAATTTGGTCCACTTAGATTGAATCAAAGTGGATAAAACTCCTACGAGACCGGTTTTTGACCACGCCAGATCTATTGGTGAAGAACCGTCCAATCCGTCCAAACGGTTGAAGCATGACGTTCTGGAAATCATTTTTTTTAACGGTTTTGGTAAATTTGATCCATAAGATTGGACCAAAGCGGATACAACTCAGAAACTACGACGTTTTGAACCACGCCGGATCTATTGATGAAGACAACACCCGAATTGGTACCATATATTCGGAGCATGACGTCGTCTACAACTATTTTTGGTGGTTTTGGTCCAATATGGTCTACTTACATTGGACCAAAGTGGGAAAAAAAAATCAAAACGACACCGTTTAATATTACGCCAGATCGAATGGTGAAGACTCCGTCCAAATCGGTTCCAAAGGTTCGTAGAATTCCACCCATTGCCCTTCCCCCTAGGGGTAATTCGAAAATTCGTAAAGACGCACGTATATCGATAGGAAATAGGCAAATTAGAGGAAAAACGTTCATTTTGTATTTGTTGCGTTGTAAGGCAATATATTGACAAGAATGTATAGAAGTGAAAAATAAATTAGGTGTACTCGGGGTCACACTAGGTCAACGAAAAAAGGCGACAAGGTCACGGGGTCGGGGTCATTCAAAATCACGCAACAAAGACCAAAGTCCAGAAATAGATTCTCCATTTCATTGCAAATTCAGCGATAAAGTCATTTCGACATTTTGGTAAGACAAATTCATTATTGGTAGGCATCTTGATTACAGCCTCCAAAAATACATATACAGCGTGACCTTGCAAAAATGTTCGAGGCTATAAATCGAGAACCTGAGGTCAGCGCGAGCTAATATTGCCACAGCCGAATCGGACCCAATATAACCAATTACACACATTTTTGAAGGAAAAACGAAGATGAGCTGTGATTGCGCTGGTCGAAATGGTCGTGGAATGCCCCAGACTAGCATGACTGACACTATGTCATGCAAAATTCTATTTAATTTAAGTTATTATATACATATGTTCAGTATGTTTTGAATTAGCGCGAAGATGTGGTAAAAGGTTTTACCATATGTCTCAGTATGTTTTTAGCATTAGCGCGAGCGGTGGTGGTAAAAGGTTTTTCAGCTCTTCAGAAAAATCAATGTTTAAATCAATTGGTCAAAGCTCGGCCCGCGCGGCATTTATATTTACAAACTTATTTAACGCAGTTTTTCAAAAACGGAGGCTAAACATATTAAAATAAATCCTACACTTAGGATGGCGATATAATTTTTTAGGACCTCGGTGTTGTAAGAATTTTCCACCCTCGACCTTTCGGTCTCGGCGGAAATCCAACAACGACCTCGTCGCTTAAGGAAAATTTATTTATCGCCTCGTGTGGATTTATTATTCAGCTCTCAGAAAATCAAATTGTTAGTCAATTGGTCAAGCTTTTCGGGCCCGCCGGCATTACATTTCAACTATTTTACAAGCAGCAGTTTTCAAAGCGGAGGAAGACATAATGATAAAATAAATACCACACTTAGGCCGATAAATTTTTTAGAGACGTCGGTCGTTGTAAAGGATTTCCACCCTCGACCTTGGTCCTCGGGCGAATCCAACAAGACCTCGGTCTAAATTAAATTATTTTTATCGGCTGCCGTGTGGTTATTAATCTACATGGGCGGGTGTTCAAGCGCAAATCCACTGATCGGTAATCCAGTTATCTCCGGACGCGCGCCCATACCGGGCATGCCCTGACCAGTCATATCAACCGGCTTTTGCGCGATTTATAGTTTCGATATTCCCGTCGCGGCACTGATAGTGACCGAAGACATCTGAGGAACACGATGGAACTAAAGGTACGTAATAAAATGACAGCCGCCAACTGCACTGTATAAACAATTCCAATGTTGTCACTGATGTAAGATATCATAAATCAGAACAGACGAAAGTTTGTGGTAAAATATAGTTAGCAATAGTTGATAGACATATCGGGTTGGCTCAAAGATCAGCAATTTGAAAATTGAGTAGAGAAATGATGGGAGATGAATGAAGCATAAAGCAGCGAGCGTCGTCCTCGTCACTCGCCACTACTTAGATGTGTGTGTGGGAGGGGGGGGGGGGGACAGCCAGGTGGCTCCACGCCCATATAGCATGTTAAAATCTGCCATCGATTATCTGGATGTGGGGGTGGGGGTGGGGGAGGCGTCGGAGCGATCCTGAGGACGGCTCCGGTGGCGTGGGCTCTGAGGCATGAGTCAAACACAAAACATTTCAAGTAGATCTCATGACCAGTTAGTCAGAGGTATGACCTACATGCCAGAAAATCGAAAGTCAGCGTCTTGTCAAGCACGTTAACGAAGGAAGATGGTACTTTTGCAGATTCGATTGAGAAATTTTTAAGTAGACGATTAATATGAATACGGGACATTGGCGATCTGGATTAGTTTCTGGCGCCATGGGGGGGGGGGGGGGAGCGTCACCCCGAAAAAGTTCATAATACAAATCATCGGATTTCGGCTCCCTTTATGCATAGTTTTTAAAATTAGTAAAATTATAATATTTTTTCCTTAGTAAAAGTTGCGTAGATCTCCTTCTAACACAGGAAATGTGTAATTTGCGCCGATTTAGGGCGGTTTGAGGGGGCATTTACCCTCCTGGATCGCCAGTGATCGGGACCCATGTGATAAAAAAAAACAGTGATACTGCCAACGCCTCACCAGCTAAATGTACAATTTTCATGTAAACGGCAAAATCTTAAAAACTACAAGTTTTGCTTCCCGACAGTTTAACGTCTGGCCGGCTGGCTTCAAGCCTGGCCTTGCACCGGACGCTGTGCAAGTCATCACCGCCGCGGTAAATGGCAGAGCGCCGAAACGTCTCGAACCACCCTGCCCATGGTGGATCAGATTCCAAACCAGAGCTCTCCAAGTGGATGGTAGGCACGGAAGATGGGCCGTGTACCTTGACGGCCAGGTCTCCCCACAACAGCTGCAGCATCATAAGGTGCACTCATCGTGCGAAGAGGCAAGGTAGCGCTCGACCAGTACTGAGGGACAAAGGGACCCCACTGACGTCACCATCTCCAACGATACATCAACACTGCGGCATGGCAGACAATTCTCTGGGTGATGGCACACACGCATATTTGCAGCTCGGCGGTTGAAACGCGTTATAGTCCAATCCACTTTGAATTGCTCTGAACGGTACAACTGAGCGGCATATTTGGATCGAAAGCTCGGGATACGTTCGACGCTCGACAAAGTTCTTTATTCTTTACCTCGAGTACTAATCCAGAAAACGCGTTTGATATTGAAGTTTCGTTTTCTCTTCAAAAACTCTCACACATGCGCACAAAGATGAGAGGTTACGATCACCGCCAACAAGAGAAGCGTACCACTGACAATGAGCAAGCATGTTTATTAAAATACGTGGTAAAATAACACACAGTTCAGGCGTCACAATACATATAACTCAACGCAGCACGGCTGAGAGCCTGGCTGTGACAGCGAGCCAGGGGAATGTCGCGCAGCAAACTGATGGCGTGATGTGTGCACTGATATGCGACGTGAACTGATGTGTGACGTGAGGTGACGGCGCGATGGGTAAGGTGAACGGGGATGACGTGTGAGGGGCAGCTGTGCGTCACCGATATTCACTTCACAGCCAACCGGCCAAGCCATCGAACTCAGCTGCAGGCGGTGTCCACATTCGCGCAACACGCATCACGATGGACCCGTTACGGGAATCTGGACACGTTCCCGACCTCATCACCTCCCTGCCGACAGACTGAAGTGCGGGCAAGACTCTGGACTACGCAACACTACCGCACAGAGGCCGACGCTTCGAGAGCTGCACAGGCGACGACGAGTCCTGTCGAGTCTCCAACGAGTCCAGCTGAGTTTCTTAGTAAGCCAAACCATCTCGACTACACAACGGAGACTGCACCACGGGGCGTCTCCAAACACGAGACATTGTCAACACACTCGCACGAAACACACACTCACTCACAGGTCCCTGCTGAGCGTCATTACGCAGCCGCGCTCTCAATGTCCGCACTGGAGAAGGCGCCGCGAGTGAAGCCGGTCAGGACATAATAGCTCTGTCTTGTCACTACGTCAGCTGGACCACCGCCGCCGGTCGGAGTCTGAGATAACGCGTAATACATTCTGCCATTCGAACGGGAGCGGCGTTCTTCCTGCGGACCACCGGCCTCCTCCGAGGGGCCCGGCCAGCGGCTGACAGCCGAGAGCCGCCGGACAGATGAAGAAGAAGAACAGGAGCGGCGTCCTTCCGTCGGTATATCATATTGAGTCGCGTCACGTCACGTCCATCTGTCACGGCGTCACAGTGGGCGTCACGCTGAGTCGCCACGTCCGCCTCTTCACGCTGTCGACCAGTCGGAGATCACAATAGCTGCTGCAGGACCAGCACATCCGAGACGGCGCACCAGCGTCCGTCTCCGGCCGGCCGAGCCGAGCCGTCCTCCGGAGTGTTGGGCGGAGCGCCCGCCGGGCTGGTGCGGCGGCGTCACCACTGGTGCGGCGGCGTCACTACTGGTGCAGCGACTGGTGCAGTGGGTCCTCTCTGCAGACACAGCCCAGCGCCGTCTCGTCCGACCGTACTGCAGACGATACACGGAGACACGAGGGTCAGACGCAGCGACCGACAGAGACTCAGAGACAGAGACACAGGTCAAACATTGACACACATACAACACATAGACATTGATCAGACAAAGACTCACAGACAAAAAACATAGGTCAAACATTGACGACACACAGACAATACATATACATGGATCAGGCAGAGACTCACAGACAGAATAGAGACACGGGTCAAACACTGACACGCATACAATGCATAGACATGGATCAGACAGAGACTCACAGACAGGATAGAGACACAGGTCAAACATTG
>VOPJ01010631.1:0-30000 GCA_014673585.1 Semibalanus balanoides
CTCTCGCTCTCGTGCGCTTAAAAGTTGCGGCTCTTATTCACCATCTCGCGCTGTGGCCCGAAACAAGACAGCTTTACTAACGGCGAGTGCCAAGGCGGGTGCTGGGTTGGGTCGGGAAGAGAGGGGAGGGTGATATGACCTTTGACCGGTCGGAGAGCTGTCTGGCCGCGAATACACAGGGGCCCTCAAACTGGTTTGGGTGGTTCGCTGGATCGCCGCAACCCATGCACAGATACTTTCAAGAGAGACTGTACCAATGTTACATACATGTGATTATTTCTTCTTAAGTATAGATGGAATCTTTCATATATAATACGACATGTTATACTGTTCGAACGACAAAGAAGGTTAAAATCTTAACCTGCCATTGCCTGGGGTCTCAGCTTAACGCCATTGACTAGAGGAGGGGGAGGGGGGGGGTAAATATCGCCTCTGCTTATTTTCGGAACCAGTGATTTCAACGAAACACACAAGGTGACATTATAAAACCCTCAACAAGACGCATCTAAAGCATACTCGAAACTTTTAAAATTGAGGTGACATCTCAGACTACGGTTTGGTCAAGGATCAAAATCGAGGTACTTAAGTGTCGGGTTATGCTTTATACAAAGCCTTCGATTACGACCATTATCAACCAAAGTTCTCTTGAAGGTACGATATACTTCACACATGAGCTAAAGATAGTTTTGGTTTTAAAGGTCGAGGTCACGGTGAGGTCATAAAACGTCTCTATTTGCAAATGACCTACGGATGTCATGCGACACATCTTTATAGATAAGTCTATTTTACACGTATAGTTCAATAATAATGATAATTTTAAAGTGAACTTTATGTGAAGCTCGGGTCAAGGTCAGGTACATACCTAACACAATGTCAAAACTAGAGATTTAGAAATCTTAAAAATTACTGGTGTTTCTGAGCAAATTTCGGCTCAGAAATCCAGTGGTTATGTTTATCTACTTGTAGGTGGTTATACAAATTCGAAAAATCACATTAAAATAATACGTGATGAATAACCCATACTTTAGGAGTTATAAAGCGGTCAGAAATAATGATCGCTGTTGTTTTGCAATGTGGTCAGGGAATTGCCTAGATCTAAAATAACATATCTGCTCTGGTGCTTTTAACATCTTTTGAAATACTGATTTTGTGCCATTTTTCTGATGGTTATATTATTGGGGGATGAAACACAAAAAATCACAAATCCTAGGTAATGATTTTGTAGCCCTTACCATTTGGTATTTACATTTTTTAAAAAACATTTAGCTCAAAATATGATCTTTGTACGACCTGTTAAAGTTTTGCTGATTTGTCGTCTCGCTTTGTAGTGACGTCAGTCAATTCGCTATTCTCGAAAGTTTTTCAGCGAAATCGCTTCATGATTGCACAGCAGACGAAAAATACAGCAGACAATGCATAATAACGACGAACGTATCCCAAGTTTCACGCTGACGGCTCTATCGTTTTTTGAGCTATTGGGAAAGTTTGTCAGATGACGTTATTCGCCTTCCTCCAAAACAAAGGCGGACTGACACCCGCCATTTGCGGGTGGGCAATGGCGGGTGTTTCTGCCGGATAAATCGAACAATTCACAGTTATGGTCATGTTCGTCCAGATTAGAGTGTCCCCGACATGTATGAAATGGATCGTCAGCTAAGACCCACCAATGGTCTTATCAGCAGTTGAGACCCACTAACGGATTAGTTGTAGGGTGTTTGGGTGAATATTTACCAAATAAGAAAACAAATGTGCCGATAAGTGTGGTACACATAATTTTGCATACAAATCCATATTTTGCGAGATATTTGCATGCTTAAGTTATTATTTATAAAGCACTTGATGTAGTGACGTCAGCTAGCAATAACATTGCGCCGGCTACTGGAAAAGCTTGGTGTTTCGGGAATTTCCCATGGCAATTAAGAATGGCTAAGCGCTGTCATCTGATTTATCGTTTACACTAAACTGCTCACAAATTCATGGATATTTATGCTGTGTATATTCAAAACACAAAGCGTCATCTTCATATCTTCTACCTACAGCACATGTTCGAGATAGGCTCCGTTTCGACCGAGACACAGCTCTACCCTCCACCTCATACTCACCAATCTGCTGACGGGCACATGTCGGCGGAGATGGTCCGCACTGCAGCGAATGGCGTCGCCACTGAACAGCGACCATTCCAAATTACTAGGGACTAATCCAAGTACACGCGTACTTACACATGTCACCATATTAGGGATGGATGCAAATTACTGGGGACCAGGAGAGTCAACCCTTAAGTGGGCCATAGGTAAATAAATGGCTACGAAATGCAACCAATGTGACGTTATTGGGATAGTACAATCTGATTGATTCTGAAATGTCTCCTTACATCTCAGCTCCTATGGAGAGTAGACAAAATCCAGAAACACCATTCGATAGCTCGTCTAAAATAATGTGGAATCTATCTGAATATTGTTTTTTTGGCTCAGACCAATATTCAGGTCACCAGAGGTCATACAAGATCAGGGAAATTTCGCGGCGAAACGGGTTTTCACTAATAACAATTTATGTAGTATGTATATGCAAGGCAGTAATTTTGATGTCATCGTGTTTGTCTTGTTAAGGTGCTTCGAATCATATGCATGGAGACCGGGTCAAGTCAGCTTGGAAGTTTGACCTCAGGTCAAGGCCAAGTGCACAATTGCACAATTTCCTATTATGCACAATTAAGTAGGTCATTGTGCATAATAGGAAAGTTTTTCGACGAGGAAAAAACATTCGTGTCAGTTTCACTTCTCTATCTTCCTTTTTTGTTTCGAAAGTTTTTGCTAAAACAGTGTTGGTGACCTCAGATGACCTTCGCTGACCCTATATGGGTTACTGAAAAAACAACACTTGTATCCGGATCATCAAAAATGACCTATTATTACATGATCTACAAGGAATCGGACTGATATCGTGCGTATTCTCGAAAAAGAAAGCGTTAGAATATTTCCCATTTGCTTATAATGGGGAGGTCACAAGGTTGACCCAGGGCCTCGGCTGAGAAATTTTGACTGGGGGGGAAATTCGAAAATGCTACTAAGGCATAAAGTTGCACCTATATACCTGTTGCAGCTGATGCATGTATTTGGATGTGGTAATGACTATAACATCATAGTAGTTGACAAATTTAGGGAAAACATTACGCTCTTTGTAAACAGGTGACACACGCTCATTTTTTATCGTTGCTGAGCCAAGGGAATGAGCGCGGGCCACGGTCAAGACAAAGCCTACGTAATGCAATAATCCCATTACATCGGATATGAACCTTATGAGATGCTGATCGTCAGGTACAGAACAAAAACGCGAACAGGCTTCAGGCAACTTTGCCATTCATATTACACGAACAGTTATTAGTTATATCATAGACTTCTCCATACCTAGGTATGGAGAATGGAGGTATGGAGGCATGGAGGTATGGAGAATAGGCATGGAGAAGTCTATGATTATATCCATTTTTATATTGTGCGTCGTATGATTTAGTCGGTATGTCGGTCTATATCTAACTATCTATACCACAGATGTCGATTTTAGTTTCAACCGTGAGGCAATCTGGCTTCCATGTATTTGATCTGATTTTTGTATGCGGATGAATTCAGACCTCATTTTTATAGTTTAAGGATGGGACCTTAGCCACATTTTGTCTGGTTAAATACGGATTGATTGAATCAAAATAGGATCGTGCAATCTTTGTTAACTTGCACACGGCCGGGAGGATTGATTTTCCCCCTCCGGTTTTCATAAATAGCGGGAAAACGGCAGGACGCGGCGCCGCCAAATTTGCACAGCTGCTTGGGCAATGGGCATCAACTACCCACAAAGTTTATTTTTGTTTTACCGCATGTCATCTCAAGTTAGGACACCTGGCAAGGTCAAATGACCCACGTTCCAAAAGTTCACGGCCATACCACAGCCACAGTAATTAGCCGATCGGTTTCAAACTTACATTATTTCATAAAACCATATGTGTCTTTGATTCGCATATCTCGATTTTGTATATCGGTGACCTAAGGTCAGGTCAATTTTGTGACCTGTCTTTTATAAGTGAATAGGAAAATATACAATACTTTCTTTTCAGATAATATGTATTCGATCAGGCCAATTTCGTCAGAATCTTGATATTTTAGCTCATTCTTGATCAGCCAGGTGCATTTTTCAGTGACCTCTACAAGGTCATCTGAGTTTAACTGAAGTCATCACAATTTTTTGCTAATAACTTTTGATAAAATAAAGATATAGACGTGCAGTTAACACCAGTGTGTTTCTATCGTCGAGTCGCGTCTCCTCATATACGCATCACCTGGGTCACCAAATGACCTTGACCTGAGGTCATTTTGTAATGATCTTACCAGGTCACCATGAATATTTGTCAAAGCGCCTTGACGATAAAAAATACGATGGTGTTAAATTATTGCTCTATCTTTTTTATGTAAAACTTTATTCGCAAAAAAACAGTTTGGCAAAAAATAGCCTGTTTGAAGTTATATGACCTTTGGAGCCTACACCTTTGAGCTGAGCTAAAACTTGAGGATACGTTGGCATTTATTTAATTCAGAGCATTTCATTTCAATCTTAATTCTCACCTGGGCAAGTAAACGTCACACCTTGCATTTAAAACCAACAACTGATACCATTGATACCATCAACACATCCAGTTATGCTTTTGAATCACTTCTATACAATTTGTTTGACAGTTAATTTGTCTTAGATTTGTGGATTCGTAGATGAGCTCAATTCGTAGTAGTTGAGGTGTTCAATGGTCGCAGACAATGAACGTGTGACTGGTCAGGAAAACCATGGAATACCATTAAGAAACCCCTATCATTGACGTTACTAATCCTATTTCTTGCTGGCGACAAGAATTACGTTAACTTGCGGGGTCAGATTCTGCCCTCCAGAGATTCCGAGAACCACTTGACCGATTTTAATTAGACGAATATCATTCGATATGGCATGACGTTTTTTATTAAAAATATAATTGTGAGCCTGTGACATTTTTTAAACCATTGCGGTCAACTGGTTTGACCAATTTTCATGCAGCAAACTGTTTTGAGCTTGAAGTGTACTGGTCTTCAAGATATACAAAAACAAGTACCAGAATGAATGAAATTATAGTCTTATTCATAGTATATGTAAATTGGGGGATTTTCTGAAAACAGACTTGCGCTGTTTTGATTGTTTGGCACGTAATGAACGTCACGTATGGAATTATTATTTGCTCTAATGTGTTAAATGTAATATACGAGTACTGCACATCAGCGGATTCAGGAAATTAGCCTGGGGGTACCATGTTCGTCACGCTGTTTATCATCCTGCTACTTTGAAGATGAAGCTAAATTAAGAGAGGATATCGCCTCCATTTTTTTAACTGAGTGCTCTTCTGCCGAAAGCTATGTTCAATCACAGTATTTATGATGCATATTGCAATACAAATGTTCCTGACACATTTATTGCACCGCAAACTACGAAGGAAGCATGCGCATCATAAACGCATTCAAAACACCCTCCCCGAACAAGAGCATGGGACCGCCTCTGCTAAACCGATTTGGTTAAAATGTAGGCATATTACGTGCCATTATTTTTTGGAAAAGTCGGACAGCTTAAGGACACTATTATCACTGTTAAGTCAATCATTTACTGGCAAGTCAAGTATATTGTGTATTGTGTCTGGTAACCACCCAGCTAACAAATTGACGTTGTCGCTACGTTGTGACAAGGTTGCAACACAACCACACAACGTTGTGATAGTGTAATTTTGTAGACTCCCAGGAACGTTGTTACAACGTTACCTTACGAGTATAACGCTCACGAGACGTTGAAACAACGTTGTTACAACGTTACTTTTGACAGGCATAGCTATGACTTACGTGGTCGATCATTAATCTTAGTAAGATGGCGAATATGCTTAATTTAGATAATCGTACCACATTGCGAGCTGTTCTTCCCAAGTTACTAGAACAAAGTTGTGACATCGTAACGATACAATGCTGCTGTAACGTTTAACAGCGACGTTTATGCAACCTTTTCTTCACAACATGCACGACGTTATCGCAACGTTGTTAAAACGGTATCTGTTACCTGGGTATATACCTACCATTTCCTAACGTGCCATAGTTGGCAATGAGCAAGCGAGCGCGAACTGCGAAGAAGAGATATATATCTATGGTGAGGACACACCAAATTTGAATGCAATCTGCTCAGCAGTTCTTGAGATATAAGTAGAGTTGTGCATAGTGGTGGATCTAGGATTTGGTCAAAGAGGGGGCCATGTACCGAAGTTGCCCTCTATCCCTTGGTGGACACTCCTCACGCCTTGGTAGACCCCTTTGACCTTGCAGACAAATGTAGATTATAATAGACGAGGTCAATGCAAAATAAGTCTTTCAAATGCCCAAATAGGCATCTGCAAACCAGAATTGGGCCTTTGGAGGTCAAAATAGACCCTCTATAAGTCAGTCTATGCCCTCTGGAGGTCAAAGTGAGCAAATATGTTAAGTTTGTTTGGAAACGGAGCGGAGTTAGTTTTGAGTCACTTAGATCGGCTATGGACTCCCTCGGGCTACTTGATCCCTTCGGGGTTCAAGGGGGGCATGACCGCACTGTCCCCCTCTTGTCCGCCACTGGATGTTGTGATAAAGTGGAACGAATATTTGTCAAGTGAACGGAAATTCCCAGGATCAAGCCTCTTCCGCCCCCAATGACCGGAACTCAGATGTGAGCATGTCATCCCGAATGTCTAAAATATAGTGGTGTTACTCAAAGTCACAACAATTATTCATTTTGCAGATGGAAAGTAGCCACAATACGCAAGCCTATCCGTTGAAGACGGGCACCTAAGATAACATCAAAACAGAAGCATTTGATGCAATGTGGACAGCAGTGCAATTCTGCAATGAGGTTCCGTAAGTCATGTGGTGCAGACCTCATAAGATACAGGACTTTAAAAAACAGACCCGAATATTCCATGCAATGCAAGCGCCTGGGTCCCTTCATAACGAGGTCAGCACAATGAGGTCATGTTATCGGCGTGGTGCGACTTTGTACCCCACAACCCGTCTTCGTTTATGACTACTGCGGCAAACACATGCCATCGTGGCCTTCTTGTAATGATACAGTAAATTGCATTGTCGCAGTTGTCCCGATTGAATGCACGCCACGTACTCTTTGACCAGCTTTGTGAGTCGGGACGCTGCTATTTGATTAAAGCTGTTACTTTATTTCGCCAAAGCTTCCTGCATTCCGTCGCAGTTTCGAGCCGCGTTTAATAAATATCGATAAGGGTTTCTAAGTCATTACGAGCGAGCGTCGCATGCTCTTCCGCATGGAGTAGAGGGGGAAAATCTGAATATGAGCGGCCAAGCCCCGCCCGGCTCATAGCGACGCTTTTGAGAAGCACATATCTCTGCAGCCGCACGTCCGATTGACAAACGAGCCTTTTTGTTGAGTATCCCAATCCAACCTACCCTGTTTAAGACAGTTGCCGACTCATGTGGGACCACTGCGCAATGCGCATGGTGCGTGGGGCCGCGTTAGGGGTGTTGGAAAGTGTTTTGTCGCATAAACTTCATAACGGCTGAGCCGATTATGTTCGAATTTGGTGTGTGGTTACTGGTTAGAGACCCCTAAGGGATCACTTTCTTACTATTTGAAGGTGGTTGTCTCGGCACGTGCGCACGTACACAGTACACACCCTTATTACATATCTCAAGAATGGCTGAGTCTATTGTGTGCAAATTTGTTGTGTGCTTAGGGACCCCTCAGCCACCACTTTCCCACAAGTCAGGGGTGGGATGCTTCTGTACGTGGGCACGTGCACAAATCTATATTCTCTCTCAGGAGTAGCTGAGCCGATTTTGCTCAAATTTGGTGTGGCGCTAAGGACTCCTCAGTCGCCACTTTCCCACACGTAAGGGGTGTGATGGCTTTGCACGTGCGCACGTGCGCACAACCTACACGCCTTTCTGCTTCTGTTTGCTGTTTCGTACGTAGAGGCTGTCGCCAAATGCACGGTATTTGCTGACCTGCAAGAACTGCACTCAGTTGATCAGTTATTGACGTGTTTCAGGCGCGGATCCATAATTTCGGTCAGGGGGGCGACATAAAAAAGTTGCGCCCTCCGGACGGGCGCTATGGGCGCGACCCGGCTCAGGGGGGGGGGGGGACACACCCTAACGCCTCCTTTATCCGCGCTTGTGTTTTGTTGTTTATTCGGTGTCTTAAAGCTTAAGGGTCTTAAGATGCCATTCAAGCTACTATTTACAACCATTTCGCTTAACCTTTCGCAATGTGTTTGATTTATTTGTACATCCTTATGGTGTTCTCCGACCCATTTGTTGTTGTAATTACAGCATCTGAACTATTGTGTCTTGAACTTCTATCTCTTTACTGACCACGTCCACCTGTTACCATCCTAACTACAGTAAATATCCACCACTCGTTTCACGTCCACAAATCAATTTTACTCGAACCAGCCATTCTTACAACAGTCACTAACCAAGCAATGTCAAAAAATTTCCGTGTTGACCCCCATCTGTCCTTAGAACTAACCACCCTCACCTCCTATAATCAGTCATTGTAGCCTACACCTCCGAAATTTCTGAACAAATGAACAATTCCTAGCCCAACTATACTCCAATTAGCCTAAAACTACAAACACTGGCAAAGTAAATTCTCCTCTTTCTGCCTCAAGAAAATCCCGGAGTTATAGCTGCTTGTCCAGTCTTTGGCTCGTCAAGCCTAAATCCGAAAGTAATGAATGTACGAACTTGCATTGCAAACCCCATCTATCCTTTACACCCTTCCCCAACATACAAAACATTTCCTTTTGAGTCAGGTAATCAAACACCCCTGTCAACCGCTGTTCTTCAGCGCTTCAGAACAGCTCAAGTGCTCTGCTGACTCAGATCTGCGAGCTTGAAAGAACAGCCTTCACACTGTTATACCTATCGAATCGTAGAGGTGAATACCCCACTTGGGGTAATACAGACTTCGGAAGGCGGGATTAATGGCGACTGAGCAGCAAAGTGAGAAATAGCGGATCCGTTTGATGATTGCGCAATGGCGCGCAGTGCACATGTCAATCCCAGTTTCTGTTTCGGTGTTACCACTAACCACATCATCGCAAAAGGCAGCACAACTAACTATTGCTAGATGCTGTTCAGCTTTCTGTTACGGTTTAAGCGTTCTTTTACGCTGTGTACTACTGCTCAGGAGGGGCGTCACCACCACTGGGGACACTAGGGACATTGTCCTTAGTAATTTTCCTCTAATATGGTCTCCTCTAATATGGTCCCATGTTAAAGTACACGTGTACTTGGATCTGTCCCTGGTCATGTTCAGATCGTGGCGACGCTCTTGCTGCTCAGTGGTCAAGGCTAAACGCAACAGTGCACGTGTCTTCTTATATCCCTGTCCCTAGATGGCACTAGTAGTAAACGCCTGCGGGTATGCTGTACCGCATAGCTTAATGCTGGAAGAAACTGGGGTCTGAAGGGAACTCTGGCCATCATACGTGGGTAACCATACCCCTTACGCTGGAAACCACTGGCCTACATGAATCTGCGCCAGTATTCGGCGTAGACAAACTGTGACCACTGTCCATCAATGGAGTAGTGTGGAAACTAATCCGCTAGATGTCTCTGCTCGCCGGTTACGTTCACCGGTGGCCGGCCTGCATTGCAGCACGTTGTGGCAGTCACCACAAGGGTGTCTCTAAAAATAGCTGTTTGCCAAAGTTATACGGGATCACATATCATGTGTTTCTCTAAAACTTTGTTAGTTAAATGCTATCGTTTTGATAATATAAACCGATATGTAGGGGTAGCACGAAAGCACCAAAGTTAACCGTACACGGACACCGTCAGTAAGGGTGGACTCTTGCCTCGTAAGGTCTCAGCTAACATTCGACCATATGCATAACTAACTATATTCATAAACAGAACATAAATGTATACAACCATATACATAAATGTCGCATATCATCCATACATATTGCAAAATATCATAAAATCATATGGGACGTGAACTTGTGCCATCTTTCAAAGATCGATATCTTTATAGCCACCCTAACTAAACCAGTGTAGTTTAACCCGCACCCCGCTGGGGTTTCCAGCCGAACGCGCCCCGCTGGGTGGGGGGTGGGGGGCAAATTCTGCCCCGTCGTTATCTTCCGAACCAATAACCGCAGCGAGACGCGCAATACGGTAATCGAAAGGTCTCAATGATACGCACTCAAAGCATGCGCGAAATGTTCGAAATAGGGTCATATGTCAGGTCAAGGTCAGATAAAAGGTCAAAATGGAGATATTTTAGTTTTTGAGCCGTATTATCTATCCAAAGCCTTATATTGAGACTAATTGTACACAAAGTGCTCTCAAAGGTATAAGGAATCTCCTGCATTAATGAAAAGTGAAATTGTAAGCGAAGGTCAAGGTCAATATCGGGTCACTAAAGGTCACTGCCGACAAGAGGTCTACGAAAGCCATGCGACACATGTTTTATGGGTTGCATTACACGTGTAATTAGATATTAGGAGCCATTTTGAAAACCTGACACCATAACAGGACAAAATCAGGTGATATGAAGGCAATTTGTGAAATTGAAAATCTAAAATACATTTCTATAGTCCAATTTAGTCTCCGAAATACAGCTGTGATATCTATTTGTCTATATCTGGTAAAAAAGAGTCATTTTTTAATTACGTCGTTTTGTATTGTATTGTATTTCCGGAAATTCCACTCATGCAAGTACCATGTGGCTTTTACATTTCCGGTCAAAAATTTAAGGCGGGGGAAGGTCAGGTACATATACGCACTCACTCAACCAGGGACGTAGCCAAGGGGGGGGGCACCGGGGGCCATGGCCCCCCCCTGAGTAGCGAACATAAATTATTACTAGAATAGATGAGATGTTCGTCTGGAAAACCGACCCTACCCCCCCCCCCCCTCGGTCATTCAGCTTACGGTGAGTGAGCAAAATTGTGATTTCACACTAGATAGAATGAGATTTTAGGAGCAAAATGGGATTTTTTTCCGACGTGGCCCCCCCCCCCTGAGAAAAATCCTGGCTACGTGCCTGCACTCAACACAAGTATACAAAACACACACGTCATGCAGGCACACTATACACTAAGTCACTATAGTCAGTGGTTTGACATAAGCACACAGCACATGATACCTATATCACCTACATCACACATACCCACATCACGAGACGTCACATACCGGCGCCGCCAGCAAGCAACGCCGGCAAATGACGCCCCACGAAAGTCTTGAACCGTCTGGAGGTCGTTTTCGTGACGCCGGAGGCAAGTGGTTTGAAGGCTGGCTGTATCTGCGCCAGTGAGCGAAAAACGCCTTTTCCCCGTCTCCCGATCTTGTACGAAAGTAGGTGAAGGCTGATCGTCAACTGTCGTGTCACTGCGACTGCTTGTTCTATGTATACGAAACAGAACAAACATGTCGGCAAGCTCATTGGTGGTTCTCACGATCTCAACACTTTATGTGCCAGGCTCAGGGTGCACTCCATCACCAACCCCTCCACAGTCGGCCAGCCCAAGCTCTCCAACAGGTCAGACACGTGATCGAATCATGGCGTATCGTCAAGTAACTCATGACGACACGTCATGAGTTACGTACACTTGATGAGTCATAAGTCAGTCAAAATACAGATATTGCTTTGAAAACTGGTTTACGTACCGTCCGTACTGATTTCTCTTATATTTATGCCCTTGTTTCTAATATTTTTAAAATATTGGTTTTGTGACAATTTTTCTGAAAAAAATCCGTCTTTTGGATTTTTGGGGGTTAAAAACTCAAAATGGAAAAATCCGAGATTTCAATGTTGAAGGAAATGTCTTTTCCTACCTTTTTCTGCCTTACTTTTGTAATTTGCTTCAAACCTCCATTTTCTAAGATTTTTCAAACATTTATCGATTTTCCAACAAAAATGAAAAAACTGTTAAGATTTGTTCTGTTAATATTTGTTAAAGTGGCTTAGCCGATGCGTCCCGCGAATCACAAGCAAAGTTGAGTGAAGACTGCACCTATGCGAGTGGCAAGCTGGCGAGGGTGGACGCCCTGCAGTCGTAAAAACAATGGAAGGGTACGTTGACTGCACCAATTATCAGACATGTGCTAAAATCCAAGGGAAGATCCGGAATCCAGGATCCCTAGGATCCAAGATCTGGGATCTTGTTGGATCCTGGATCCTGCTGAATCATTTTGTCGTGGGATCCTGTTGATCATGGATATTGGAATATTATTTTCGTGGGATCCTATGGATCTTGAATCCTGGAGAAGAATACAAAATTGGATCCTGTGGATCCTGGAAATTAGGTTTGTCCTGGGATCTTGTAGATCTTGTTAAGCATATCTAATTTTGTGTGGTGCTAAAATATTAGAATACATGTATTTCATGCTTTAAAACTCCCACACTCAATGTCAATGGTGTACGATTTACATGTGGTGATCAGACATGTGACAGTTTTTTTTTAAATATCTGGGATTCAGGACCCCTAGGATCCAAGATCTGTGATCTCGTTTGATCATGGATCATGTAGGATCATGTTATCGTAGTATCACGTGGATCCTGGATCCTGAAAAATCACTTTGTTGTGGGATCTTGTGGATCTCGGATCCCATTTTTGGTCTTGGTACATGTCTGCCAATCGTCGACCACGCTCATGTATTCCGTGCTTACCTAAAAACAGGTTGCCCGGCCTACATGTCACTTTAAGTACTCGTGCATGTGCTTCGCGCAAATAATAGGTAGGTACCCACGCACAGCCACTCATTAAACACAAAGTCTTTGTTTTTACCAGATAGATAATGCCACATGCGTAATTTGTGCGACGTTTAATATTTTATTATTTTTAAGCATGCTTGAAATATTTTACAATATGACTGTTGTACTAAACTAACTACCAAAGTAGTTGTACTACTTTGCTTATTTTTCATAAAGTACACAACTATTGTGATCTCAGGGTTTATATTCTTTTGATGTTATTCCTGATTTATTACCAGATGCGATGCACCCGTGATACACTACACTACGTGACGCAACCACCTCGCCACGCGGTCCCACACCGTGGCGTTGGGGTTGTACAAGTAAAAGTTGAGTTTTGAAAAAGTTTTTGAAAGTTGAGGGGCACTTGCGTCATTAGAGTTGCCCTTTTTATACTCATACTCATAATCATAATGTTTATTGAAGCAATCCGCAATACACTTGCGGCTATTACTGCCTCTCGTCAAGTAATATAAAACTAAAGATGTGGTGCTGAACATGCATACAACGGACCACCCACACACGCACACACGCACAACGGTGCACAGCAGCCAATCACAAAATGACAAGCACATGGCATCAAAACTATATAGTAAGCTGTCACGAGACTAGTTTAAGCGCTTGTGCCGGACCGTCCATTCGCTGAGGTGCCGGCTCTCAGACGGCGACTGAACAGGTGCGCGGAGGAGCCGCGGACAAACTCGTTGGCAGGCGTTGTACGACCGGTCACTTCTCATTAACGCTCTTCCATCTCAGTGCGGGACCACGTACGACAACATGGTGGTCCTGCTTGGTCACAACATCCAATTCACGGCCGCGAGCCTCGGCTACAGTGGAAGAGACCGGCCGCCAAGACCTCCGGCTCACCGCTACGACGCACCTTGTGCAGAGAGACTCAGGGCGTGGATAACGACACAAGCTGCTCAGCGCTTAGCCACCAGTCTCTCAGGAATCAGACACTGATCATACTTTTTGCGGCGAAATTTTTTAGCCTGATACTCTAACGTCTCATTTGAATGTCGAGAAGAGGTTACTGTTTTGTACCATGCCGTACACGAGATGCATAATCTGATTTGTGAGACGACCATGGCGTTGACAAGCGGGATAATCACGGATCGCGGGGGTAGGTGACCGCAGATGTGACAGACCACTACAAAACTCATAGCACAGCCAGAATAATCAATTTGAGTACGTTTGCTGTCCAGCTGATGAGAACGATCAAGGTGAGGGCCTAGAGGTTTTTCGCTTCCGAAACGGGAGTAAATCATGGTCGCGGTAATGTACTTTATGTCGGGTAAGGTGCGCAAATTTGTGGGCTGCCAAGAAGATACAGTTGGGTTTAAGCGGCGTTACTTTAAAGGATTCCGTTTGGCTCGGAACCAAGTATCAAGAGAGGCCAGAAACGTTTTCCATGCGTCCCGACGACTGTTTTAATTTCAGATTTTTGCCGCGACTTCAGAAATTGTGTGTCGTCGGCGTATTGGACACTACTGAGTCGTCTTCCGCACAAACTGACTGAATGTCGTTAGCGAAAACGCAGTAGAGAAGAGGTCCTAAAAGCTTGAGCCTTGGAATACATCGGTATGTTTTTGGGCAGCGGGTGGGATTTGACATCCAACGCTGAGACGAGTGTGTTACCAGAATGATCAGTGAGGCCTGACACTCTGGGTGTGGGTTTCTCAGATTTGCCGAGAGCACTCACACTTCAGATTCCGGAGCCTGTAATATTAAAGCAATAGGAGCATTCTGAGTGGCGGATCCCATCGAAACCTTGGTCACAATCCAGGATTTTTATTGCAGAGTAAGGGAGACTTCTCATGGTCGAGAAGGCGGATAAGGATTGGTCGATATGGAAGTCAGTGCGGTTTCCGTGGAGTGTAGGGGGGCGAACACCGTGCTTGGTTTAGGAGAAAAGGAGGTGGATCGGACAGGTAAGTGTAAGCTGCCTGGTGGACAGCTCTCTTCTAAACCTAATAGAGCGGAACGAATATGGTAAGTGTAGAGACGAAAATTGGATATCGGAGGGTGACCTTTGGCACTTAGCACATAGGGTGTACCAGGGAATGGTTTCCCAGGTTTGAGGGACGTCGGGATTGGGTACTGCTGGAGTGACCAAATGTAAATGACCTCACGGAGTCGAGTCAAGACACATGCGAAACATGTGGAGCTGATGCCGAGTCGTCCACCGCAGTAGCCGACGAGCCATTTCATCCCGAAGACGAATGAGCTTGCAGCTCCGCTAGTGACAGCGGCAATAGCTCGAGCGCGCGCACCGACACTTGCGGCAGGCGACACGGCCACCTCCGACACATCACACCAACACCGGCGACTCACCAGCCACGCGCGTCGGACGCTGACTAAAATATTGTTCAGTTGGTCGACCTGAAAGCGCCCAGGCTTCTCACGAAGAGGAACCGCTTACCGGACAACAAAAGGTCTTATTAATACCCACATTGACTTTCGCCCTTCTCAGCGGAATGCGCTGCTCGACATCGTCACGACCTGTCGCGTCTAAAATGGCGGAACGGCACTGCTCGATTCGCGTACGGTTAACTCGTGACCCCGTGTCCCGAACCCGCCAGCGCGCCCCGACGGCGCACATCAAAAGCTTTAACTGGCATCTAGACACTGTGGGGGCCATGGGGTTTTCTGGATTCCGTACATTCTGAGGGAGCATGGCGTCTATCACAGGTAAAATTGGCACAAATACCGTCCCACTTCCGCGCGACAACCGTGGGTGCAACTAAAACAAGCACTCCAATTGGTTCACTGCGATAGAATCGGTCATGCTAAAAATCCGGGATAAAATACGGCGGAGGCAGAGCGAAGTGCGCACTCTGGTACACGGAGGCTGTAAAACGAGGGCATGTCAATAGATGGCGCGAGACAAACTTTTGGAGTGCTAAATGACAAAAACTTAGTGTACAGGATCTGAACAACGTCGCCGACGTTTAGTGGATAAAAACCATCGAGTGATGAGCCGAGGGAATAGGTGGGATGATGATATGTCAGCAGACACTGAGTGGGTCAGTCGAGAGGTGTCTGAAGTGAAAATACAATTTAAATGGCGCTGCTTAGGTCGAGCGGTCTGATAAGTGGGTCCATGAGTTTCAAGTCACCAGATTATAAAAGTCCCACAGATAAACAGCAGTTATCAGAGCCACGGTATGGTTAGTAACAGTGGTGTTATCATGATACTTCGCGCCTCTAAATCTTGGCAAATTCAGCACTCAATAGCGGTGTTTCGTCTAGGTGGACGGTACACTAGAGGTCAAAGCACAAACTGACGCCTCCGGTCCCGGCTTAACTAAAGTCCAGAGCGACTCTAGCTTGCTGCCGCGGATGCCGCAGCCGCGGAGCATCTTGAGTGAAGACGCGCTTGATGCGTCCCGGGCCGGCCAGCGCCACTCCGCGTATCCTCTGTTGTCTGGGGCGGTCTACTCGATGAAGCTGGTACCCGGGCAACACCAGTAGCCGGTTAGGAGTGGATTTCTTCAACCAGGTCTCTGTGATGCACATCAAGTCGTATTTGCCACAATGCAGCTGNAAAAACTCGATTTTCTCAGATTTGTCAAACATTTATCGTTTTTCCACGAGCATTATCACGTTCTTAGATATTTACGTCATTATAGAAATGTGTTCCCATAATTTGATAGTTAGACCTAAATCATATACCTTGGCCATACCAGATTTAAGAGGGCACTTTGATATGTGTGCCCCCCCTTGCAGATTCAAGGGGGCACGGAACCCTACCCCCGTTCCGCCACCTATGCACAGAAGACAGGAATCCTGCCCCTGCGCCAGATCGCTCCCCCCGCCCCCTGAAGATATATGACGAGAATCGCCGCGCCATAAATGCCTTTGTTTATTTGCTACCATATTGCAAAATATTGATGCCAATGCTCTGACGTCACCCTAGGAGTCATTTCTTCCTTGTGGGTAAACCTTATTAGTAAAGGAATCTTGGTAAGCAGTGACTGTGCAGTTCAATAAATTTGACATGCACAAGGAAAACATGAGTGAAGCATGCCGTCACACAACGCATTCAGGAATTACAGTGCATGACCGATGGGATTCTCCAAACAAGTCACTCGGTGCCGTGACGTCTGTCTAAAACCGCTCACAACGAGTAACGCTATTGTCACTTTCACGCCACGTACTCTCCTCCAAGGGCAACGGAAACGACAACTCCGCTGATCGCGATCCCTCTGAGGAGTGGACTGAGGCATCCCACAAGTGAAAGGCTAAGATATAACCTCATAAGTGCCTTGAAGATCAACTGCAGCTTCGGTACAATGTACAATGTGCATACATGCAAAGGCCAAGGACCGCGTACGCGCGTGACTTTAGAAGAATTTAAATTGTATAGTATGCAGCACATTTAAGTGTTATTTTCAATGAATTGGCCAATTCCGTGTATTGATATAGATGCATGGGCAGTGTGCTAACTGCTACAATTCATACGCTAGGTGCTGTTCGTGGTCATGAAATAAATCACCCATTTGAGTCGGCCTTTTCATCTTCCTCATTATGAACATAACATGTTGCCTTCAGCTTGTCAGTTGCATTATACAATATACGTACTAGGGGGAGTGGCAGTGGCGCATTTAGAAATCACCCAAGGGAATTCCGCACACACTGGTGGATCCAGGCTCTCTTCGTGGGGTCTGGATCCGCCATTTTTTGTCGCAAAAAGGTACCCATTTTTTCTCCGCGGATTTGGGCCGGTCACCTTATTTTGGTATTCGAGCTCAAAATACAGTTTTTCGGGGGAAAAATAATTTTTTCGTGAGCACAAAATTGGGGGAAAATATGAACACCTTTACTCTCGGAAAAACAGCAACACAAAAACGCGATATTCCGTAGCATATACACTAGTGGTGTCAATCGGTAACCAAAATTTTGGTTACCTAAAAAGTTGTGTGACCGATTTGGTAATCGGTCGGTCAGGCTAATTCATTTTTGGGCATTTTTGGGTCAGCTTGATCTTAAATAATTCACTTTTTTGTCACATTTTTACGCATTCTTATTTCTATCCCACAATTTGATACACAATTTGCTCGAAATTCAATTATTTGATGTAAATTTCTTCGGTCTTGCTTGCGGCATCCACTATTTTGCTTTGCAAATGTATTTAGTTCCCTTTTCACAATTATAATGTCTTTTTGGAAACTGTACATGTGCGTTTTATGAATTATGATGTTAACAAAGCTATTTTTGCCAGTGAGTATAAATAAGTATACTATTTGAAAATCGGTCAAATCTTGGACATTTTTGGCCTCAACAAGAATCGGTCAATATTTGGACAACCAAAATGCCTGCTGTTCGGTATCGGATTGGTTTTGGTCAGGGAATTTCGGGAAAATGACATCACTAATATACACATAAAGGTATTATTGATGTTTATCTCATACCAGATCGGAGGGGCGTCAGCGGTGATAACTATTGTGGAGGGTCGGCTGAAATGACGAAAAATGTACCTCTAGTGCTTATGCGTGTATTAAACCCTAGCAGGATTTGTAATGTGAATTTCCATATTATAGTAGGTATCTAGTTATTTAGCGCCGCGCGCGATTTTTGTTCGGGTTCGCCTGGTAAAGCCCATAAGCATAGGGATAATAGGCATAGGCCTTGAAGAGGATAATAGGTCAAAACAGTTTTTTATTTAATTCAGCGTTACAACGAGCTAAAGGCTTTACTATGACGATGGGCACCGATGTGACACCGCGAAGCGGCGTAAAAAATTGAATTTTAGGTAGTGTAAAACTACATTTTCATATTGGAACCAGACCGTAATTGAAGCCAAGCCTCAAATAACCTTTTCCCTAGTTGCACAGCTCGGTATGATGAGAAATATTGCATTATAAATAAATGTAGTTTTTCATATACATTTGCCTCGGATAGCATAGCACGATGACCGTGGTAGTCAGCACTCAATAGCACATATAATAATAATAACTGTACCGATACATATGTACCAAACTGTAACAAACAACTGGAACTGGTAATACTGCTAATTGTTTGAAGCCAGTAGGACTGAGGCAGAATAACTTACAAACACAAATGGGAGGTAAGATCACTTCAAGGGAAATATTCACATTTTAATTTGTTATAAACAATTTTTATGCTTCCTTTATGGTATGTCAATAATTTTATTTAACTCGCTCGCCGGTCAGGTCCTCGCCGGCCGGCCATCAGGGGCGCGCTCAGGTGCACAGTATGCCGGTGTAGGCGGTGCAGGGGCGCACTCAGGTATGCCCACACAGGAAGGGTGTCATTTCCTCCTCTTGTAAAGAAAACACACGGACAATCACTTAAAACCAATAACAAAGAGTCCAAGTATGTGTAAACTGGTCAAATATAACAGATTATGAAAATTAGTGACTGAAATGTAATGAAATACTTCTCGAATATGTGGTGTATTTAGAATGTCTTATGGCTAAATTTTATGGAACTAGAGCAGGGAAGCAGATGACAGTGCATTTGTTAAAATCATTAGTTACGATCTCTTTATATGGTCTGTATGGGCCAGATGGCTGAAATAACGAGTAAGAAATTAAAAAGTTTTAAGTCCGGTATTGTGCTCAACTGTGACATTGGGTTATATAAGGAATTTTTAGCAGCCACAACCAGTTCCTTGAAAAAATACACGTTATCAAGACTATGACTTGTGTTGTTTTAACTAGTGTGCATGATGGTCTTCATGACATGAAATCAACATTCGGAAAAGGACAGCCGTCTCGCTTTGCAATGCGGACATCAAACAGTGAAGTTTCTAATTAGACACATGTGGGGAAATGCATGGGTGTTAACAATCGACAGCGATGCTCGAAACCCGACACCAATTGCGTGACGTGCGAGCTATTATGTTGCATTGGCCTTGCCTTTGCCGCTACGACCAGTTAACTCCCGCTCTCTGGATTCAGATTCAGATTCAGAATCTCTCTGAGATTATACTCGTTCTCAGACGTCACCGTCTCTACTTCGTCGAGCTACAGTTCAACAAATATCAATAATGACTGAGGTCGAGGAATCCAGCGCTCTAACACAAACCAACTAATTTCTCACGCCATATCAACACACCGCGACAAGCTCACAAACAGTCGCACTCACGAGGAGAGAGGCGCAGCGCGCGAGCGAGAATACTTACGAATGAAACAGGAGTAACACTAGAAGGTATGCACACGACACTACTCACAACACACTCAGTAAAGCGAGCGGCAGGCGAGCAGTTGCGCGACTTTAACAGCACAACACGAGCAACACACTACCACAATGCACATAGCACACAATTTATGCTCAGCACACGATACGGTCACTCGCGGTTCGCTCCGAGCATATGTGCAAGATCCGCTTTAAAACGTGACATGTGGATGGTGTCCTGCCTTGATGTAGGCAGACCGTTAACCAATCTAGCACCTCCCTGCAAACAAGTACTCATTATTAAACTCATTATTAAACATAGTAGGACTAGGTTACGGCAATAATTTTTCAGTAGGCGAGTTTGTAGGTCACTGGAATTATTTGCCGGGAAATATAACAAGTGCATCCTCTTTAATTTCTTTCAAAGCTAGGGTGGATGAACACTTTACAGGGAAGGGCTTAGCTTACAAGTATTCATGGGACTAGGTTGCATATTTTTTCATAAGGTTCATAGGGTTCATATTTTTGAAAGTCAGCTGAATTGGTCACATATCATTATAGGAGGTCCTTCTTGTGGGTTTACAAATTTGAGAGTACATCTCTTGTATATGGTAATGTAGGTATATGCGTGTGTCTCTTGAACTGCGGGAAATGGCTGCATCAACCGAGAATGGTGCTCATACATAGTGTTGCTCCTAGCATGTGTGGTACAGGTTACGTTATATGTTTATGGCACTGACACTGTATGATGTTAGTGGCTGGGTTTTGCAGTGCTCACATTAAATGATGGGTTGTTGAAGATGATATGCTCAATGGTGTTGGGTGATGCCCTGCGAGGCAACTTTCGTATGTGTGTGTGTAATGTGTTATGTCGTGTAGTATGCTGTTTGTGGGTGTTGTTGTGCGAACTAAGGATGGGCCCTGTGGAGCTCTTGTTGTGCGCACTTAATTATGTCATTATGTCAAGTCTGCGTTTCCCTGTCTCAATCCTCACTCTTGGCTTTCCTCTCTCCTCACTTTCTCACTCCTCAATCACGGCTGCCAGATTTGTCTGGTTTGTTGGTCGTGCTGAGCGCGTTCGAACATTTTTCGCAGGACTTCTGGTTCACCAAAACGCAAGATCGCTTTTGTTAAAGCTAGTTGGTGATACTCGAACAAACTGCGAGCTGTCAATATACCCAGACGCTCTGCTTCATACGATATCCTGTCATACTTTCTTTTCCCGGTGATGACGCGGGTGCAAAAATTGACAAGCTTTTGAACTCGGTGCATCTGCGTCACTCCACATGTTCCGTTAAAAATCGATGAGGCCAATATTCTTAATTGAGGGAGATCAACTAGGCCATCCACATATCTTCTCTTTCAGATCCGCAGGAGCACAGCGTGGCACAAAGGTTGTCTGCTAGCAATGCATAGAGGGCGATCAATGTACCCGTACACTTGGCGGGTCAACTGATTGAATGAAGGGTTCAAAGGTTAGTGCCTGTCGAATGACGATAACTTAGGGCCAAAGTATGTGTTCATGAACATTCGTTCTGGATTCCGTTACAAGTTGAGGTTCCTTCTTGATGGTGGATCTGAGAGACGTTCGGGGCCATAGATTCGGTTCCAAATATAAGAGGAGACCGTTGAGGTTTTGATGCGTGTTATTTTTACATCAGCTGTTAAAGTAGTTAACTTCTGACAAACCAGTCTAACGAGACCTGATTCCTTAGGTCACGATGCAAAACAACAGAGATGCAGCCACTTGTAGGTCTTATGATGTTATAAATATTGCAAGTTTCAAATATATTTCGAAACAAAAACTGTGCTTGGCACGATCAACAAACATTTTGGAAGGCAAGGTCACTTGAAGTGACCTGGTGACCTGACCTGGAATGACCTGAAGTCTAATTTTTGACAAGGTGTGTGGACAATTGATGTTCAAACAGTTTTACCAAATTTGGCGGTGCTGCGCGCCGCCGTTTTTCTGCTATTCTGGAAAAACTTCAGGGGGTCAAAATGACACCCCCCTCCCACCCCCACCAGGGCGAGGGTTATCAACAAGTGTTATGTGAGACAAGTGTTACAACAAATGTTATGTGTTAAGTGTTATGTGTTATGTGAGACAAGATATTAAGAGTTTCGTTACGATATTCACATTACTTTGGGATATATGCGAAATAGCGTGAGCGGAATAATCCTCCCCAGTAACTCGCGTGTTCAGAGTCGTCACCAGCTCGCTTCACCACCCAATACGGGTGCATTCATTACTATTGGTCGAAAAGATGGCCTGTTAATCATTCATGTTTGATAGACGGAATCTTTATCATCCAGCGAAGTACTTACGTAATAACATAGGAACATAACGTGCACAAAAGGGGAAACATATGTGCCATTGAATGTTATACCATGTCATGTAAGTTCTGATGAAAAAAGATGTATCCGTTTTACGACCAGCCGACCTGCTTTTCCTGTGATGGGTTCGATACTGCGGCTGTCTTTTTCTAATGTTCTTAAACCGTTTTTAGTTTAAGCCTATTTGTGGTGCCGTGGAAAAATAATGCATTTGTCAGTTCGGGCACGCTTAACATTCATCAAGCTCTTTTGAATATTGCTAAGAATGCGCAGCTTCATTTTACTTGCTGCACAGCGTCAGTGTAAAAAGAAAGCTTCATAATAACTGTATACACATTCCAACACTAAAACAATTAACAGAAGCTGAAAACGCATCACTTCATACTTACCTGTGTAAGCAGAGCTATAGTTGTCCAGAAATGACATTTACGTTAGGAGCCATTAATAACGATTATACTCCAATAAGCTTTGGCAACTTCTCAGCGTTGTGAGGAAAAACAGCAGGTTGTGATTTACCGGCAAATTTCGAATCGACTACTAATATAGCACACGATTATTGTGCAATAGCTGTTAACTTAACCACCATTTGCCCAACTCCAAAAACGTTATACATGATGGTACCCACTCGCTTAATAACCATTCTGATTTATCATTTATGTGGTATTAATTGACCAGAGACAGCAATTCTACCTCAATAATTTGGCATCAATGAACTAATAAAGATAAGTCCATTCTGCGATCTCCTCTTAAAGGAATCAGTTCACCTTTAACATGGGATTTTGTGTTGAGATAGCTAAGTTGTTCTCCATACTAAAAAATTGCTTGAGAAGCCTTCACATCTTCACAGATACCCCTTAATTAATTAATTATATTCAGTCATAAAAGTCGGGGACTGGAATACTTGGTAACTTCAATCGCTGATTGTCTGATTTTGGTTGATTTGACGTATGTATGATTGTGAATTATAGATGACGTAAGATTTTGAGAAAAGTGCATTTGAACGAAACATATAGTGCTGGACTGGACAAGAACATATTGTTTCAGTACCTCATTCCCTTAAATGCATGAATAAACTTTAAGAGGTATTTATCGTTATTTTGATGCTTAAATCGTCTAAAAAACGTTATTCTTAAAACATTTTTATAAAAATTATTCAGACGGAGTGAGTGAGAACGCGAAGCGTTCGAACGAACGTACCTATTCTCACAGATGTGCTGAAATCTGTCTTCATCTTGCTTGCGTGCATGGGTTTCAGGGACAACTCCCGTTTCACTTCACTGATTATACAAAAGTATACACTGATCATTTGTCGTATATCAATACATGGTCAACTAAATAGACTGCGTGAAAACATTTAACACAGCTAAATCAACTTTCAACTCTTAATATCCATAGATAAACAAAAATAATAACGGTTGCACGTAAGTTGACTCCGAATTAATATCCGCAACGATTTTTTAAGAAACAGAAACACAAATATTTTATAGCCACAGAAAAGTGCAAATTGTTTTACTTATGGTGACGAATACCTAATTAGAGCAAATATTGTGAAGGTTCTCAAAGCGTTGTATTTCCCCGCATCTTTAACAAATACTTGGGCAAGTACTGTCTTGTATGCGCCACGATCCCTCCAAAATTGATGACGTTTTGATGACATGTTTTTAGCAATCTGATTCTTAGCAATCTGATTTTACATTATTCTGAGGAAAAAGTATGAATTATAACCATATAACTGACATTATAATTTGCTTTTTCGCGTTAATATATTTTTATGACACACTAGTAGCATTATAACTAATTTCTAGCTTCTCTTTATTATATCTGAACTTTTTCTCCTTTTTTCAAAGGTGAGCTGTTTCGTTTAAAAGTCAATGAGAAAATCAACAGATGGTCATTCATAAGACAGGACCATTTAAACATGTTAACTGGGGGAGCTTGTCCCCCGCAGTGTGTTGAAATCCCCCCAGTGGACGCAAAAATACCCCGCAGTCGTTGGTAAAAAACGCGTTTTCTCAACATTTCTTCGCGTTGACGACCCGACACCACTGGTGGATCCGGGGCATAAAGTGGCCTATTTGCTCCCCCGTCCAAACAATCAAGCTTCACAACTAAAAGTGATCAGTCATAATTTATAAAATAATGACTGTCTCTGTGCCATAAATGAAAGTTTCGATAAAAACGAATAGCAGATCATTGCTAGTCTTTGAGAAGAGCAACAACCAGTTCTCGAATGTCTGTTAATCGCTCACAAAGGGTGTCACAATATACCCGAAAGCTCCGATTTTAATATTTGTGTGACGCAGGTCTCTTTGCATTTAATATATATATCACCCACTCCGCATTATGTCTTTTCGCGGATCCCAGATGAGTTCCTGAACAGGTCGGAAGGGCCCCTAGATGATCGGAAGGGACCCTGGACTTTTGAATAGTGAATGCAGTTTTGAAGGGAATAACTCAATATTTTCACGCCGCTCAGTGGCGCAATTAAACTACAAATTATAATACGCACGAGTAAAAAAACGTGCTGTTTCTCAGCGCATTTATGTGTTATGTTGTTACTTTCCTATATCATTGGGCAAACACACTTTTTACCGCACTTTTAAACGCACAACATTTGTAGAAGTCCGTACCATACACAATGCGACGCATTGGGATTACGAAAGACTTGGCTCCAATCACGGTCTAGTTCCAATAAGAAAATGTTGTTTTCCACGATCAAAAATTACCATTTTCACGCCGCTTCGCGATGTCACATCGGTGGCCATCGTCATATCGAAGTCATTGTTTTCGGTACGTCGTAACGCTGAATTGAATGAAAAGTATTTTTAGCCTCTTTTCCTCTACAAGGCCAAAAATCCCCACACCGCCTATATTTCTGGGTTTCATCAGGCAAACTTCTAAAAAATCGCGCTGCTTCGCGTCGCTAAATGGCTTAAGTACCTTCTAAAACATGGAAATTCGGATAAAAAATGCTTCAAAGGCAAAGCAATCAGGGAGCAGTTTTTCGTCTTTCAGCCGACACACACCGTTAAATTTTCGGCGACACACCTTCGAGTTCGCATTATATTTTTGTTTTATTTTAATAGCCGTTTTCACGATGGATTATTTTGCGCGAAATGTTCTAAAGCATCTTAAGATGCTTTACAATGTTTCAGTATGCAAATTTTAGTAGCATATAATTTATTCCAATTTCCAAGAAATACGATTCGATGGCCATTGGTGGGCGAGTCCATTATGATTCAAAGGAGGGTCAGTCTGTTGAGCGACCAATAGCGTGCCCGGGACATTAATGTTCTGGAATCTTTTGAAAGTTTCAGCAGGTGGAGATCTGCGACTGCCATCACAACTAACCTATGAATAATTATCTTTCTAATTACCACCAAACTGCAATTTTGTACCATACTATATTTTTACCAGCATATTACATCATTCTGAGGGACATTTCGAGACAAAAATCGCATGCAAAAGTTGTGTAGTTAAGGAATGGATGAGTATACTATAGCTTGCATACTAAAACATTTAAAAACATTTAACATATTTTAAAACATTTCGCGCAGAATAGTCTATCGTGAAAACGGCAATTAACCGTTTTCACGATGGATTATTTTCGCGAAATGTTTTAAAACATTTTAAAATGTTTTAAAATGTTTTAGTAGTAGCCGTTTTCACGATGAACTAGCTTGCGAGAAATATTTTAACCCTTGCCCTACGGTCCCGTAAGGGAAGGGCTAAAATATTTGTTCTCTCGCAAATTAGTCCATTGTGAAAACGGCTACTACTAAAACAGTTTATAATTGTTTAAACATTTCGCAAAAAACAATCCATCGTGGAAACAGCTAATATATCAATTTAGTCAGAATGTTCTGCAGGGACGGCTTTCCGAGGTCAGGATCCGCGCTAAGCAGAGCTTGTTGCGCCGGTCCTGACCTCACCGACCGATCGCACAATTCCTGTTGACCGGCAGAATTTAGAGACTGAAAGTTGTACGTGCCACATAACCTGGACATCGGTCCGCCCCGCTCCTGACGTCACCTCCTTGATGCGACCGCTGCCACCCCGCAAGCCATCCCAGTCAGGAGCAAATAGCGAGCGCCGAAGCGACTCGAACCCGGGCTGACGTGATAGGTCAGAAGACCAGCGCTCTCCCACTGAGCTACAGGGGTGGACAAAACAAAACGTTGTTATTAAACGTAAACGTTATTATTTCTTATAAGTGTATATGCTACGGAGTATCGAGTGTTTTTCCGATAAAAATAAAATTACCAAAATAAGGTGACTGGACGTAATCCACGGATAAAAAGAAGACACATTTTGGCCACAAGAAAATGTCCCCCCCCCCCGAAAGTAAGAAAGCTAATCCAACATGTTCGACGCCACGCCACCCGCCCACCCCCCCCCCCGTTCAACGACTTTCCGATGAAAAAAATATTACAGTCTTTGCCACCAAACTAGAGGCAGTTCAAACAATTCCATCCGTCAGTGGAAATCACCCCCCCCCCCGTGAAAATCCCTTAGAAAAGGCCTTGTCGTAAGATATGCATATCCTAACATCATACCAATAATTATAGTTATTGTTATTCTAGGCTACTTATGAACATGTTGTGCACGCGGAATTCCAAACCTGGCCATGGGGGTGGCCTAAATTCAAAAAGTTCATCAAATTCGAAAAACTCATCGGATTGGCTTCCCTTGTCCTACTGAAGTTAAACCAGTAAGACGCCTTAAATGCGAAGGACAGCGAGTCTCTTGAATTTAAATCCGCGTCAATTATCACCCGTCCAACGGAGGTTCTTCTTGCTGCAAGCATGCATTTGAATTATTTTCTCTATGTGTTTTTGCCGTCCTAATTAGACCAAACTAATCGATATTTAATCTAAAATAGTTTTGAGCTTAATTTTAAATTGCAATTAATAAGCTTTTCATGTTGTAAGGCAAAAAAATGCATTTTGTGGGTATTAGTGTATTTGATTGCGCTACAGCTGGCATATTTTATCGTCTAGGCACCCTTTTGTTAAGCTATGGGTAGTAATGAAGGTGGGGGAAATTGTTATAGAATTTCAAAAAATATTATCAGACAGATTTAACACGCGAAAATATGCATTAAAACCTCAATTTTTGCATGCATTTTAAGACGGTTAACATTGTCTACAGATGGTTGTTTCATCCTTCACGTCCCATAGGGCTGACACTGATTTGAATTGGAATAGATTCTAAAGCTATTTAATTTGCGTTGATTAGCCTGAAACTTGGCACGTTACACGCGCCGCTATCACACATAGTACATTACGCCGGCATCGTTTTCTTCTACGCATCTGTGTTTAACCGTTGTCTTTGCGAGCTTCTGGTTGCGAATTATCAGGGTCCGGTTATTGCAACATGTTTTCAGGTAAATTTTCTGGACCGTATCAGGTGCACACTGCGCACGTCAGTACCCAGAGTTTTAACCTGTTTTGCAACATTGCCAGTGTTGTGTCTCCAGCTCTACACCCAAATTTAGTTATAGGTCTCAGCCTTTCCACTTATACAGGATAATAACTTTCTGACACCCCTAACGCAGCACGTTCACACCCGTTGACCCCAAATGAGAAAAATACATGTAATAATCAAATTCATCATGTGGCTTACATAGCGAAGACCGCTTTTCAATTCGAGCGGTCAAAAGATATAAGCTTCTGACTCCAGCCGTCGCGGTTCCGGCCCGGCCGGTCGATCCGCTATATGAGAAAAATCCGATAGTCAATGGAACTCGCTCCGCCTCGCTCTCGCTCTAACATAAAGCCTTAGTAAAAGTTTATTAGATTTCCCTCTACAGTGGAATATATTTCGAATTTCGTCAATTTCTGGCAATATGGGGGGGGGCTAACGCCCCTGCCGCCCCCCTGGATCCACTAGTGGTGTTGTGCTCCATGATCCCTACTAGATCATGTGTGGTCGTTTTAGATCACCACAGAACTTTATTATCAACAACTTTTTTCGACAGAGCGAAAAAAACTAACACAAAATCGACAGCGACACCATTGCTCTTGTTCATTGCCCAATCGAGTGGCATCAACATTATGCAGCATGAACTACCTGGGTTTCCACGTGCCTTTTCCCTTAGGCTATTTACAAAAATAGTAATGTCTAAGGTTACTATAACCAACATATTTCAGTCAACAGCAATGCCTGCACTCGAGCCTCCACTCTGGCACCATTGGAAGGGATCTTGGGGCTAATGGGTCAGTGTTAAAGTGTTACCCCAAGTTCCCATGGTGTGTCATGTTTTGTGAAATATGGATCATTTCTATGTTTTGTTAGCGACAGGACAAAGGATGATATCCTTCCCATGTCCATCCACGTCTTTAAAAAGATCCAATATTCCCACCGAGGTAACGCCAATGAAGAAGCTGGATGGCTCCTCGCGGGTCGGTCCGTATATCCGACCTGCACATGTGGCGAACAGTGAACGCCAGCCGTCCGTCGTTGTAAACAACAAGACTATAGTCTTTGTTTCGCGATAGAAGATATATATTCTATCGCGAAACAAAACAGCGACAGTGGTTTCACATGAAGTATGACTTTTCCCGTATATAATACTTTTCTATAGTACCGTTGCTCATGCTATGCATGGCAAAAGCATATGAAGGAAAATAGAGGGTGTGTCATAGGGTAATTCCTAAATCCATAGGTCATCGAGGTTACCGGCAAGATGCAATCTGTCATGAGAAGGTAAAAGCTTCAGGCAGTGCCCAGTTGTGGGCAAGTGTAGGATAGGAGTATTTTTCAGTACTCTGACATTGTAATTGACATTGTAATATGAAATAATGGTGCGAACAATGGGTAAACATGGCTTTGAAACGTCTAACACCAAGAAGCATCGTTTGTTTCAGGTTTAGCTACACCAGCTGGCAGCTGCGTCTGTGAAGGGCAACACGCCTTGCTGATCGCTGTTATCGCCATTTGGTTACGGCTCCACCCAGCAACTATCAGAAGTGAAGACCGGCCGGTGGCGATCCAGCAAACCCCATGCTATGGTATTCGTCAGGATCATGTGTGACGTGTCTTTGGGTTTACCAGCGCGCTCGTGTTACCGTTACGACTTCTTTAAACGTGATGCCAACTCGCAACATACCTAGGATGTTCGAACTCCTTGAACTCTACCGCCGCAAGACAGAAGCTTTGTTTGACTCCAGGTGACCTCCTTTCGTATGAAAAGTTGTTTTGTTGCGAGAACCCAGGTCCGGGACAACGTGGATTTGGATCAAATTTATGGATTATTGGAGCCCATTGTATAGTTTGTATATCTTAACACGCGCAATGAAGGGCCTCGGATAATTACACGTCCTGGGAGGGGGCGGATTTCCCCCATGATCTCGAAAACTTCACAACGTAGCGTCAATCTAAAAACGGTGTCTGATAGCTCGAAAAATATCATTCGAGAGTATGCCGTTCTTTTTTTGGTCAGGTCAATATTGAGGTTACCAGAAGTCATCAAAGTTCAGATTTTTCCAGATTTAGGACTTTGCTCAAGAAACACCCTCATATCTCGGGAACTATGGCAGCTGGGTACTAATGGTTAAAGCAATAAAAAGCTTTGCAATTTTTATTCGCCTTCGTATCCTCAAATTTGAGCTCAGGGAAAATTTGAGCTCCAGAGGTCATCAAAGGTCAAACAGTTGTTTTGAAAAACTATATTTGTTGCAAACTTCTTTGTACCTAAGATAGATGAAGCTC
>VOPJ01010631.1:32500-74076 GCA_014673585.1 Semibalanus balanoides
ATAAAAATTATCCTTCTTCGCTACCAACTTACATTTCAAACACATTTTTAGTTGTTGTTCACTTTAACTATCACAATTGTCACAAACGTGCACAGAACCTATAAATAGCACAGCCCTAGCATTATGTTAACAATCAACGATCACACGCACCAGGTAACATCGCGAATGTTAATAACACGATAAAATAACACGCAAACGGTCAGTGGGATGAAATGCAGCTGCTAATATGAAAAATGTACATACATAATGACATTATGACGATTAAATGAAGACAGAAAGAAAAAAATCTGATGCGGTTTTGACAATCAGTATTTCAAATAACATGATCGTGTATTAAATATTATGGGAATGACATATAAATGATCTTTACTGACATTTTACCCCTGAGTACCTACTTCATGAGAATAAATATTTTGTTCCCGACCTTATCCATAAGGACAGAACACTTGACCACCCCTGGTGAGTGTCACTGTATGTCCTACTGTATACTGTACATGTTGGATATATTGCCAAGTTTGTGTCCAGTGAACAAGACTGAGATGTTGACAGAGACAACACCGATCTGTTGAAATATATGGACTGTATTTTTAAATCATATTCATCCCAGAGCGAATTCCGAAAGAGAAGCGACATCATCTATCTTCTACCTGGGGAAATGACATTAGCCCTCGCCAGTGTAGGGGGGTGGATGCCATTCTCTTAGGTTTTTCCAGAATAACTCATGTAAATATGACTCGATCACAATGAAACTTTCAGTAACCTACTTTGCATCAATTTGAAACAAACTCGGAAAATTTCGAACTTCTAAACCGCATGACCCATGACCTTTTACCTGTTTCTCAAGGCCGTGTTTTGCGAAACTGGCGTCCGTAGTAACGATCCTTGAAACATGTGCAGTTCCCGAGTGTTTGTTGTTCAGGAGCATATGCTAGGTGTTTCTAGAGTGACAGTCGTGAGTTTGGCTTTTGAAGGGAGATTGAAGATGCTTACGGGTGGGTAATTGAGCCCCCCCTTTCCAGAGTCACATGGAGGTCTCTGACCTCCGATGACCTCAGAATGTCTTTTTCGCTCTTCCTGTCCGTTTCTATGCGCAGTTTGTGAACGCTGATTTCAAACTCTGGATACATATAAAAATTGTATGTTCCACTGGGGTCATTGGCGCTGCAAAGTTCAACCGGAGCACACTGACCTCAAATGACCTGTACATGACTTTGGTTAAACTTTAGCAGTTGTTAGGGCAATTTTGTGAAATGTTGATTTCAAAAATTGTGGCGTCCTAATTTAGTCATTCTAAGATGTTTCTTTTACTAATTTTAGCTAGATAAAAGTTTTTTTTATTACAAAAATTAAGAAATTTGAATGTTACAATATCTTGGCTTGTCATGACCTTCAGAGGTCACCTAATGACCCAGGAACCTTACATTTTATCAGAATTGTCTAACTGGCTTCGCTCTCGTCACAAGCAACACGCTCGTTTTTTAATCGAAGCTCTAGCTCAATTAGGGGCCAAACTCCAAGGGGAGTCGTACCCTTGACACGGTCACGCAGTGATCTCTTGGCCCTACACGGGCGAGGGTTAAAAGAACACATAAACTAACGAGACAAAAATGTACTGTTAGGCCTACAGGTTATGCACTGTTGGGCCAAAGCACATGTCATCAAGAGATTGGTAATGGTAATGGTAATAAGCATGGGTTCACTGGGCTTGCTAACAAGATCACACTGTGTTTAGAACTGCGGTAGAGTATTTGTCACACGGGTTTCATGGCCTATTTGATCGTTTTGTCCGGATGTTTTTCAGTTTGGAACATCCCGCGGCTTTCCGTTTCCTTTCCGTGCTTGTTGTTATCCATATCCATTCTGTGAAGTTAATTTTTCCTGAAGTTGTTTGGTAAACAAAGCAAATTATGGGAGGTAAAAGGCTGAAACAGCTCAATTCTCGTGCATTTGAAATGAAAAATACATTGAAAATCTGCTAAGATATGTGTGTCTTGATACGTATCCCATTGTTAATATCGTGCTTTCACATAGGGTCATTAGATTGCGATTTTAATTGAAAAGAAAGCTGGCCTCAGATATTTAGATTCTTTTGCTATCTTTTCATTTGTTTTGTCTACATTTGAATTCAGAGTAAAAATGCGTACGTTGGACGGCACATGACTATTTTTCTCTGAAACTATTTGATTATAGTGGCTTCCGGTTCCATCGTATTATCTGTTATGAAAAGCTTACAACAACTTTATCCATAGGCGTAGGAGCCGGGGGGCAGGGGGGGGGAACTGCCCCCCAACATTTTCGGATTTTAACATTACGCCTATGGACGTTGCATGGAAAGAATCGACTTCAAAATGCCTTTTGCCCCCCCCCCAACTTCAAATGAGTTCTTACGCCCCTGACTTTATCACACCCCGGACGGCTAGCATCGTGTCTCCTATTCTCAAGCATAATCAGGAAATTAAAATACAACATGCTGCATGACTCATTTCAGCTGCTCTTAGATTGCATAAATTGATTAGCTTACGTGAAAAACATGCCTTTACTGTCTCTTACAGAAGGGAGAAGTGTGGTGTTTTATGCCATCCCCGGCAAAAGGTGAAAGACATAGGACAAGTAGAAGATTGACAGATTTTATCCAAGCACTCAGGTGCTACAAGTCTGTCTTGCCTCTGCTGCTACTTAAAAATGTGCCCACCTGTCACCGAGCAATGAACACTGCAGGTAGCGCGGAGCTAGGCAAGGCGGAAAATGTTCATTTTGTTAAAATAGCGGGGCTGACGAATCATGCGTCGAGAGGGAAGTTCTCAGGTCACCTACTACCGCACTTGAACTTGGTGCGTGAATTTTGCGGTAAATGTCAGCTCAGTATCCGTATCCCCACAATGGGATCAGGAAATCTGATGGACGATTGAGTGATGTTCCTTGCGTGAAACGACGACTTCCCGGGGTGGGCTGCACGTTCTGAAGCATCGCGAGAACATCAGGAAAATACTGCAGTAATCGGAATTGAGGTTACGCATACTGCATTTCCGGGCCTCCGTATTTCAATTAGGAAGAATATCATATAGTAAGCAATCAGTGTTGCTTGCAACTGGTATCGTATTATGACTCATTATAAAACAACGCTGAAGAAGGGTAGCTGTGGTATGAGACTCTAGTGCTCACGGTTCGTTGAAGGAGTTCGGAGGTCTCAAACTACGGGGGATACACCATTCGAAAGCTGAGCTCACGCAGAATCCAGCGATGTATTTTGTGTTCTAAAAAATCCCTCGAAGTCATTTTTATAAGATAGTCATTTTTGTCCGAACTCACAGCCCCTTTCGTTTAGCCTTATGCTAATGGCGTAAAATAAATGCAGACCATAATCATGTCACCTCGATGTGTCAACAATGCCTCTCTCCACCGTCGAAGGTCTCGGTAGTAAAATACCACCAATCAATGCAGTCATAGAAAATATATTAGCTGGTGTTCTGGTTGNAAGATGGCGGGGGAGGATGAGTGTCTGAGTAGGGATGTGCAGCAGAAGAATGAAGTAAATGAAATGGATCAATCTGAAAACAATATTTATCTGACATCAATTTACAAGGTATGTCATCTTTTTCATTTGAACTCTTGAATTGTGTCTCCGCCTTGTCATTGATGGGTTCCATGAAATTGTGGGTGATGCAATAGGGTAATAGTACAAACGTCTGAAGATTTGGACGCCGCTAACCCAACCGTGACTTTGCAATAACTTTTAAGCTAGTTCAAACATTAAATTTGTTATTTTAAGGTACCTATCAATAGATCAAAATGCATGGGACATTTGGTCATAGTAACAATCACCCCTAGCGTTTAAGATGTTACAAAACTTAATTATTCGGTCACTACATATCTTACCAGAAACTTATGTATTTTTGTATCATTTAGAATGTATTTTAGTTAAGAATTTAATATTTTAGGGTTACAAGTGTTAAGTGTTTGCCTTTCACGGTTGTGGACATGAATACTCAGATGAAGTAAGCAAGGTTTGAAATACACTAGTGTGAATACTTAGAAAATAAGAATTACCCATTGCGTCATTGGAACAATCGTAATAACATAATCAAACCTGATCTAACGTTAATAGCAATTATGTTCACAGGGTCCCATGTTTAGAACACTCTGCTTGCTGTGCTGTGGTACCAGTTCACAGTTGTACTAGCCATCATTCCACACTGTGGCCCCAGCTGGAAAAATACTTGCTTTCATCAAGATGTTAAGCATAATTTTTATTGCGCTGAAAATTTGACGCACTTCCAGCGTAATTTGGCGATAGCATCACAATTTTACAGCACGTCCAGTGTAAATCAGTGATTTTGCCTAAATTCCTGCGCACATCCAACATAATTTCGTCCAGCCTAAGTTGGGCGCACAGACCCCTGAGATAACCAGAGGGCCCCTTGGACATTTCTAAGAGCCATGTGCATGTCAGAGGGGCCCCTGGACAAGTTGAAAGGGTCCCTGAGCAGGTCAGAGGGCCCCTGAACATTTTGAATGGCCCTAGCCAGCACTGAGGGCCCTTGTGCAGGTTGAAGGGTCCCCTGGGCAGGTCAAAGGGGCCCCTGGCATGTCCTAACATTTGATAAATTTTGTTGGAAAATGCACCCTATATTATAACTATTTTTCACTTTTTCCCTGAGTTTTACTATGATTTTTTCACTCCTAATTTTAACAATGTATATGTATATATTATATATATATATATATATATTTTATTATATATATATATAATATATATATATTATATATATATATTAATATATATATATATATATTGGATGATTGGATGATTGGAACCCTGACACTGATTTATGAATGTGATGATATGGACAGCAGTTGGTGGGAAATACAGGTAAGAATTGGCATTGGTAATAACTTATTTTCTGTGAGCAGTAGTTGAGCATTTATAAAGCTGACTGCATACAGATTTTAGTTGAATTTTCCACTCTTCATGCTCATTTTTAGCCAGAATTTTCCACTCCTCACCCCAGCTCCAAAGCAATTCTAGGCCCCTGGCCCCTGGGCAGGTTGAAAGGGCCCCTGAGCAGGTTGGAGGGGCCCCTGAGTAGTGAGCATGTCAGTAGGGCAAAAAAGCAGCCAGCGCAGTTCCTTATCCAGGTCGAAAGGGCCCCTGAGTATGCTAGAAGGTCCCTAGCCAGACCAGAGGGCCCCTAAGAAGTTCAAAGGGCTCCTGTGAAGGGTTTGAGCAGTGTTGCCAAATTAGCATATTAAGAGGGAATGAAGGATGACAGAATTGCTTATTTGATCACATATCTTTAGATGTAGGTGGTGTCTGGGTCTAAAAAACATGACAACTATGCTGGAATTTGCATGTGTTTTAGCTAGACTCCCACATTGCATGACATCTCATCTGGGAACATTGCATAAGTTTTGGATCCCTCCCCTAACTCTCTGTTTGGCCACACTGGGTCAGAGGGGCCCTTGGCCAGACTGAAAGGGCCCCTGGAAGGATCAGAAGGGCCCATGAACATGCCAACTGGGCCCCTCACCAGTACGGAGGGAGCAGACTTTTTCATCTGTTCTACTTGGCTCTTTCAACGCTCGGGAACGATCCCTTTTTCAACGCTCGGAAATGGCCCTTTCAACGCTCGGAAATGGCCCTTTCAACGCTCAGGAGTGGGCCCTTTCAACGCTCGGGAATGGGCCCTCTCGCCCCTGGGCGAAATCCTGGCTACGTGCCTGGTAGAGACCCTTTCGATGCGCCGCCCCCGTACAAAATCCTGGCTACGTGCCTGGTTCATGAGCCTCTCTGAGGGTCCTGCGGTTCCTGGTCCAATCTAGTTCATCAAAAGTTGAAGAAAAAAAGGTCATCACAAAATAATGTGTCCGAAATCCGTAAAGTTTTTCATATCCATTTTTAGGGGGCCTTTTAACGCTCGGGAAGCGCCCTTTTGAGGCGCCCCCTCCCCTGGACGAAATCCTGGCTACGTGCCTGATTCAGGTCATCACCGTAACCTTGTAAATGCAAAAAGCCCATATAGGCATTGCAGCAAAATGGAATTTCAGCAACGGCCAGGACCGCTTTGCTCGCCGTAAGCACTTTAAGCACCAATCGATTCAGCGGCATACAATTTCATAAGCCGTTCTGAAACTGGTGACCTCAGGTGTTGTGCATGTGATGTAGCACCAAATAAATTTCGGTGGCATTCGCCACTGCACCGAAATTTCGGCGCAACGGCTTCGCCAAGGCGTCCAGCGTAGTGAGTGTATTTTTGCCAGTCGGGACCTGGGGGGGGGGGGGTGGTGATCAGGGAGCTAATCAGGCCATTCCAGCTTGAGACTTGAGAGGTCCCATTCCAGCTGTGAGAGCATCCATTCCAGGCCTGAGAGGGTCCAGGCCTGGGAGGGTCCATGTCTAGCCTGATAGGGCCCATGACAGGCCTGCGGCCTGAGAGGGTCCATGCCAGGCCTGAGAGGCTCCATGTCAGGCTGAGAGGGCCCAATAGCCAGGCTGGAGAGGGCCCATGGCAGGCCTGAGAAGGGCGCATGCGGCCTGCAGAGGGCCCATGCCAGGCCCTGAGAGGGTCCATGTCAGGCCTGAGAGGCTCCATGTCAGGCCTGAGAGGGCCCTGCCAGCTGAGAAGGGCCCATGCCAGGCCTGAGAAGGGCCAATGCCAGGCCTGAGAGGGCCATGCCAGGCCTGAGAGGGCCCATGCCAGGCTGAGAGGGCCGTGCCAGGCCTGAGAGGGCCATGCCAGGCCTGAGAGGGCTCATGCCAGGCCTGAGAGGGCCCATACCAGGCCTGAGAGGGCCCATTCCAGGCCTGAGAACAGCGTCGGCATTTTCATTTCAGGACCTAGTCCCGGAGAGCAAAATGACTGGCAGATTGAAAGCAAATTTATGACATTTTCAGGCCATTTTCATATACAAAAATGTCCAATCTTAATGTTCTCAAAAGACAGCTGATTTAAGATGTCAATATCCATGTGCATTCCAGAGCTGGTTGCACTGTTGAGTGTTGCTGGCTCTTTGTCCAGTAGGTATCCGGTAAAAATAGCTGAGTTTTTAAGATTTTTGCTTACATGTAACAACAGACACTGTTTTTTTTACTGACACATCAAATGAGTGTGCTTAACCTGCAAAATTGAGATATGAAAAGACTGTGAGCAGTAAATAACTCAAAGAGAGTAAATGTTAAAGAGAGCAAAATCTTGTGGACCCTTAGAAGACCAGAAAATGACCAAAATTCCAACATTGCCTGAGAGGGCCTATTCCAGGCCTGAGAGGGCCTTCGAATGGGCTCTTCCTCCCTAGCATAGGGCTCTCTGACGGAATAGAAGGGTCCTTGTATTGTTTGAGAAGGCTCTTGGATTTGCTTCTCTCATGGTATTTTATAACAACATAAAATGACGGCCGCCAGGCCGTGTGGTTGCAGCAGGGCAAAGGGTGCCTGGCAAAATCTCCTGGGTGCAGGAGCACCATTTGCACCCCTGCCCCTCCTCCTGGCAACGCCTCTGTTCTGGATCCGCCAGTGGTAACACTAACAACCCTTGTATCTTACCTGGTTCTCTTACCTGGTTGTGTTCCTTATAGCTTCGTGTCAGGAAAGGTCTTAATATACTTTGTTTTGTTTACTATAAAACTACAGAGCTGCCACCTTGGAAACAAGCATGCCTGGGGTACCCACATGATTGGATAGTAGAAGAATCCTAATGCAATATTTCCTGATGTATCACAGATCATCTTTTGAATTGATGTCAATTATAAAAATGCTGCACTGGCAATGAAACAATTTTATGTTGTGCAGAGCTGCTGTTTTGAAACCTGCTAGCTTACTGATGGTGGCTGGTGATGCATACCTACTAGTGTTGGTAATCGGTCGGTCAGGCTTATACATTTTTGGACACTTTTCGGTCAGCTTAATTTTTAACAATTCACTTATTTTGTCACATGTTTACGCATTCTTATTTCTATCCAGCAAATTGATACACAATTTGCTCGAAATTCAATTAATTAATGTAAATGTCTTTGGTCTTGCTTGCGGCATCCACTATTTTGCTTTGCAAATGTATTTAGTTCCTTTTTCACAATTATAATGTCTTATATATAATGAAACTGTACATGTGCGTTTTATGAATTATGATGTTATCAAAGCTATTTTTGCCAGTGTGTATAAATAAGTACATTATTTGAAAATTGGTCAAATCTTGGACATTTTTGGCCTCAACCGAAATCGGTCAATATTTGGTCAACCAAAATGCCTCCTGTTTGGTATTGGATTGTTTTTGGTCAGTAAATTTGGGGAAAATGACATCACTAATACCTACTGATGCTGTATTTGACTTCCAGAAAGCATCATTGTGTACATATATCTGTTCGCTGTTTTCTTGCTGATTTGGAACCTGCAATTTGGTTTGCTGTGAATGAATACCATGGATATAACTACCGATATGCATCCTTGTCTAAGTAGCACAGTTCTTGAAGATGGCATGCCCTCTTTGGACACTTATGTATTGAACAGAAGAAAATGCCCCAATGTGAATAGTTTTTCACCGTCTCACTCCCCTTTTAAAGCGTTCTTTTCCACTCCCAAATCATGAATTGTATATTGGTTATGACATGAAATATTGACTAAAAATACAATGACTTCAACGACGAAACTACTGCTTTTTCAAATGTCATATTTATAACATAATTTTCCACATAAGCTCTCATGGCCTTTTTTGATCAAATTTTATATTCACATATCCAAGCGAAAATGTGATTTTGTGACACTGCAGTATATTGATCAAATCAAAGTATTTATTGAAGGCAGTTTACATCTTCAAGTATTACATATGTAAATTATGTTTCTATAATAATTATAATTATCAAACATTCATGGAAAGGAAACATACATGCTGTCATGCTGTATCTCATTGGTTTAACACCTAGTGTTATGAGAAACATGGTGAGAGGTACTGTGAATGAAAGACAATAATTGGCCTTTCACTGTTTGATCAATTTTCCTTGCATTGTGGTAGTTAATGGATTTTTAGATATATTATTAATCCAAAGACATGCTCTTATCCAATTGTATCATGTTCAGTGGGAAGTGGGTGTAGCTTGTATTTGGTGTATGGCGTTTCTTTTATTTTATTCAAATTGTATCATGCATTCTACTGTAAGCAATTAATCGAGTTATGGAACATCAACGCTTTTGAGAGACCGGAGACTGGACATGACAGAGGTATTTTACTTTATGTCATTCCTGCTATCTTTGGAAAAATCATACACAAATCTGAATACTTGGATTATTTGGCTTTGGACCAAACGCTAGGTACCTTTCTTACAAATTCCCACCCTGTTAAAAAATCCACCCTGTTTGAAGGGATATTGGTTTCCAGGTCAACTTCACCAAAGGTTGAGGGTCCAGTCAAGGAGTTTGAACTTTGAACCCTAGTCACTGAGCCAGCTAATAATATCCAACTTGGAGGGTTGGCTACAATTTTGTGTTACCTTTTAAGCCATGCAAGAAGTATGCAGTTCCATGTCAATGTTATCAAGATCTTAAATGTCAAATATTGTATTCAGTCTTCTGGTAATGTAGGTAAAGAAACATAAACAGTACTCTTTTGACGTATCATTTTTAAACAGGTACAAACTCATGAAATTTGCTTCTGTTTAGCCTGCATACTTAATGTATTCATGCTCAATAAACACTACCTTAGACACTAAATAATAATTCCCCTGGATTCAAAATGCTTGTGTTGCCACATTTGCATTGCATTACTATACGCCGGTTCTTTTCAGTTACTTGAGACACTGCTGGAGAAGGCTGGTGCAGCGTACCTTGACAGAGTGGGCGCTGTGGTATCAGCATGGAGAGAAGTGTCGAAGCTACCCAGCACAGCGGTGGCTTCAGACAGCGATGGCCTCCTCCAACTCATTCAGCATCTGTACAGGTCAGTTACGCTATGTCAAATGCTCTCTTGTTCTCGCGATCCTTCAGACTGTTCAGATAATACACATCAAAAGGTGAGACCCTCTTAGGGCATTCTCATAGTAGGCGTGTAATCTGATTTTCGGAGCAAAAAACATAAAAAGTTGAAACATGAGATGGAGTAGTGATAAAAAGGGTGGCCTTTAGGGGTTAATAATTGGGAAACATCTAAAACAAATTTCAAACAGGATTTAGCTAGCGGGGGGTTTCGTGGCTTGAACGTGTCAAATGGATATTTTCGACATGGTCGAATACAATACAGACCTACAAACTTAGGGAGCCACTAATTCATTCAAAAAATAATATTTTGCTATGAAATTTGGTAAGGCCACCATTCATACTTTGTTTCCCAAAAAAATTCCAGGTTGTTAATACTTTTATTTTTATTTTGATTTTCATTTTATAATTGCTGCACAAATCAAGGTTATCTAAGTACCTCACATAATATCTAGATTTTGTATTTGACTTTTATAAATATGCGTGTTGATGCCCATTCAACGACATTTCTAGCAGATTTTATAATTTATTAGCTTTTCTGTTGCACGTCGACATATTTTGTATTTACCCTGCCGATCTGGTGATCTCTCCAACTTGCCGCAGCACGACCAACAGGTGCTTGCAGAATAGACACACACGTACAAAAAAAAAAAAAAAAAAAAAAAACAAAAATGGAAGTGCGTGACATTGGTATGTCTCATTATGTAGTGGCTGGGCGTGCCGGTGAGCGGTGACTCTGTCGCCGACCGGCAGCTACTTATCGCTGAGCTTTTGACTTGCTGGACCATAGTAATAATGTCTCGCTTGCTCCGGTTCCGGGGCATGATAATGAATATACCCGGCAGACACCTGCGCCGGCATCCGACCTTCCCTCTTCTCGTGGTATTTCACGTGAGATGCCGCCTCCGTCACCATGCGCCACGCAATCCTCGACGGACTGGGTGTGGCGAAGGACCAGTCGGCACCTCATGACTTGTCAGCGAGCTGGCGGAGCTCGACAGTGGTAGCCGGAGGTGAGAGGCGGCTCCAGCCTGTCCACCGACCCGCCATCGATCAAGGGTCGGTGAGCTCGGTGGCGTCTGGGTTGAATTGCAAAGCGTCTTCCTCGCGCGGACGCCCATGTCGGCCACCTGCGTCGCCTTCATCTCCCGCACCACGGCAGCTCCACAATCCTGTGCATGCCTCCCTTCTCTCTCCTTGATCCTGCTGCACGAATGCCGAGGACGGCTTCTGAGTGGGCAACCACGCTATCTCCTCACCGTGGGTATCACGCAGCGGCACGCACTTCTGGCGTTGGCTCCTCAGAAGCTGCAGCTGGTGAAGAATGTGTCGTGGGCCCTCCTGCCACGTCCAGTTGACCTTGATGTAGAACCAGTTGGGCATATAGACAATTAGACACCCACGATCAACTTCAGGGTTCTCCAAGTCCATACCTTCACAGACCGTGCTTGGGAGACCCACAGCCCGGCAGATCGCAAAGCTGTGGTGAGGCCATTCGGCTGTGGGTTCACTGGGCCGATCTCCAGCGCGACAGGGTGGGTGGCAATTGCCTTCCGAATCGCGGTCACGAATCTAGAGCCGTAGGACTGGTCGGTACCAGGCCCTTCACTGTCTCCTCGCCAGGGGGGTCAAGTGGCGGTCCACCGAGGGCTCGAACTAAACAATAACCTGTGCATTTATATGACAACAATAAATCGTGATAAGTAATAAGGGAGTAATATTTTTTAATCATGTCCGATCCTAAGACTGATCCAATATGATAATGTTGCCGCAAAGTGTTCGATAAATCCAAATCAACAGCAACACACAGGTGCCTGATATTTTGTATCGTTAATAGTATGAAAGTCAACATACTAGGGTAATGGTTGCAAATTTTGTGAAAATAACTATCTGCCTTATCTGAATGGGCCCCAATGAGTATCAATTTAATGAATATTGAATGGGTCTGGTCTGGGTCCGGGCTTGGTGTTCATGGGCTTCGGCTGGGCTTGGGGTTGGGCAACCTATGATAGTCTTCTGTCCAGTACCCACAGACGGCTGATCATTTGTGCTGACTTTAGTAAGCATTACTGAACGATGCTGGTATGTAGTGTTGTGATTGAGGCGTTATTTGAAATTATGCACGAGCGAAGCGAAGTGCAGTAATTGGAAAACGCCGAGATCACAATATCTACATACACAGCAGTTTTAGTAAGTCTTTTACCTATGTCGGCCAGTTGCGGTATGCCAGTGCATAATGCGGAAAAATACACAATCCACGCGCTTATGCTTTTTACTTGCTCGCAATATGGTACTGCGAGTATTTGACATATGTATTCCCAAACAATAAATCATCTGAAAGTTAAAATTGTGAGCTGGGTTAGTCAAGTTTGATTTCACATAAATCAGTAAACTGAGTTTTAAATGGATTATGTCATTTTGATGAATGATGAACGATGATTATGGCTAAAGGGCGCCGCAACAAGATTTATGCCATTTTGAACTTCCATGGAGAATGATGATGAAGGCATGGCTGAACAAAACATTTTATCTCTGCCTGATTGTAGCTAAAATCAATAAAATTTCCATGGTTCGATCTGCGATGTTAAACTGGATTAATTTAATTTGGAAAATACCTACTTACTACCAACCTAGGCAAACATACGCTTTAACATAGGTACAAACTTCCAAAACAAAACGGGAAAAACAGCTCAATACATCCAATTTTAAAGTTTAAAGCTGCAAGCCATAGACGTTTTTTTTCTGCGTTCAAAAATGTAAGAAACAGGGCAATGAATAAATAGTTCCAAATCCGCTAATATGGGGAACAAATTTAGAGTTACATTAATTGGGCCCAAGTTTCCTTTGGGGGAGCAGAGGAGATACAAATGATGGAACTCCCAAACTTTTGAAGCAACCCGCTAGCTAAACTTCAGTCAAATTTGAGTGTTTTGTGTTTTTGGATACTCTCCCCCACATATAAAGGCACGATTTATCACTACTCCGTTCTAAGTTAAAAAGATTCGAGAAAATCGATACAAAACCCACGGCAGGTCCGCCCGCTCACTGACGTCCACCTGGCCTTGGAGTGCGACCGCTGCCACCGGCGCAGGCCATCCAGTCAGGCCAAATAGGAGCGCCGAAGCGACTCAACCCGGGCTGCCACTACCGGGATAGGTCAGAAGTCCAGTGCTCTCCCACTGAGCTACAGAGCTTCCAAGCTACAGAGCTCTGCTGCTTCCAATGCTGACCTGCAATTGTCATTCCCTGCGTAATCATATGTCAGACTGCTGACTAGTGACTGTTTTACCTTAGGCTGACCAGTGGCTGTTGTACTTAAGTCTGACCAGTGGCCACTGTGTGACTGGCTGACCAGTGACTGTTGTACTTAAACACGCGCACTGGAGAGGGGTATGTTACTAACACGCACTGGAGGGGGGGGGGCACCTTAGTGCCCCCCCCCGTGAGATCTCCGAAAGTATGATAGCTAGAACGTTCAAACTTACCGCAGGGTAGGTAGGTGCTGTGATGATCTACATTCTCTGAAATTTTGGTGACCTTAGGTCAATATCTAAAGGTCCAAACTAGGTATGAAGGTCAAATCGGGCCAAATGTCACCTTTTTGAGGATTTGACCTCTGTGACGTCAAGGTCAACTGCAGATGGTGTCTTAAGTTCCGTTGGGGATGAAGATCGACACCGCTACCAGTGGGTTTGAATCGTCCGAATCTGACTGTTTGTTCCCGAAGATATCGCTTCGCCGACCTCGATTCTGGCATCCATTTTGGCAAATTCAAATCCACATAATTCAAAAATTGCCGACCGATTTCGTTTTTTTTTTCGTCAAAACGATCCGCTATTTGTGTTTGCCCGTAATGTCGCTCAAACATTAACCGCCCTGCGCGCTTCGTTTCTTGAATATATTCACGAAAAACATGTGGGGGGGCACAAAAGTGCCCCCCTCCAGTGCGCGTGTTAAGCTGACCAGCGGCTACTGTGTGACTGGCTGACCACTCAACCAGTGGCCGCTGACCTGTGAGCAGCAGGCTGACCAACCATCACTGACCAGTGGCTGTTGCCCTGTAGGCTGGCCAGGGACCACTGACCACTGACCACTGACCACTGACCACTGACCACTGACCACTGACCACTGACCACTGACCAGTGGCCATTCTCCGGCAGGCTGACGCTGGAGCTGCTGCTGCGTGGAGAGTGGGCTGAACTGGCGGCGGAGCGGCGTGCCGAGCTGGCGGAGGCGGTGGCCGCTGCTGGCCACGCCGTGCCTCTGCCGGCCGTCCAGTCCGCCTGTAGTCAGGTGGCCAGTCTGACTGACGGGCCCTGGGACCAGCCGGTCCTCAAACGGCTGCTCGCCAAGGAGACGGTCACCGATCAGCAAGGTCAGCACAACTGTGTGAAGGAGGCACTCACTCACTTTGTTTGTCTGGCCAGTCACCAGCCTGACAGATTACATGCTGAAATGACATTGTCCAGCTGGGAGGGAACTTAAACTGACGACATTTTGTCTGGTCGCCTTATTTGGAAAAGGTCACACCTCCAGTCTTCAGTCGACATACTATCAGTATTAGCGTTGAATGTCCTCATCGGTTTGGTGGGCTATAATCGTAGTCACCTCGACCACGTCATCTCAACCCTATTCCCCGCGGGGGGAGGAGCAGATTCTGCCCCCGCCTACCACCCTACCCCCGGTGTTTTTGTTCGTTTGCCGCTCCCAAACCGTTGTGCTCGGCGTCTCGAAAGTTTTTGCCTTTTCTTTAATTGATGTACACGTGTTGTGTCTAAATTTAAACCAAATCGGCCCTGCAGACGCGGTGCCTGGCCCTTGTTTATGGGAGGCAATCTGTTACGCTTGAATGGTTACGAATGCGGTTGTGTGGCGCATACTTCCTTCGTATATTGCGGTACAATACATGCGTCGAATACATTTCCTCGGCAATAGCATCATAAATACTAGGACCAGTAAATCCGCCTTCACACCGGACGCGGACTACGCGTCTACACGCGGACTCCACGTCCCCACGCGTAAACGCTGCAATGCCTATTTGATTTACAAGGCCACTATGATGATCTGAGGTCACCAGCTTCAGTACGGCTGATGAAATCGTGTGCACTGAATTGTTGGTGTTTACGGCCAGCAAATCGGTCCAGCCGTTGCTGAGATTCCATGTTGCTGCACAAACTGCGGTGTAAAGTTTGTGCAGCAACATGGAATCTCAGCAACGGTTGGACCGATTTTCTCGCCGTAAGCACTAATCAATTCAGTGCACACGATTTCATCAGCCGTATTGAAACTGGTGACCTCAGGTCATCGCAGTGACCTTTTAAATAAAATAGGCATTGCTGCGTTTACGCGTGTGGACGCGGATTCCGCATGTCGACGCGTAGTCCGCGTCCGGTGTGAAGGCGGCCTAAGACGCCTTAAACGGCGAAGGACGAGCGAGTCCGAATAAATCCGCGTCAATTTATCACCCGCCCAACGGAGGTTCGTTTTGTGCAAAGCATGCTTTTGAATTATTTTCTCTGTGTGTTGTTTTGCCGCCGCAAATAGATCCGAACTGGAAGAAACTATTTCACTTCTACTTCATACTTCATACTAAATCGATACTTTAAACTAAACAGGTTTCGTAGCGTTATTTTTAATTTGCAATTATAAGCTTCATGTTTGTAGGCAAAAATATATTGTGGGTGGGTATTAGATGGATTTTATTGCACTTTACAGTTGCATCATTTGTATCGTTTAGCACCCTTTGGTTTTGATGCTACGGCGTTGTAATGAAGGAAATATTATACAATTGGCAATGTGTATATCTCAGGCGGATTTTAGCAGCGAAATATTGCATTAAAGCCCAAATTTGTGCATGCTTTTTGGAGACGGTACATTGGTCTACACATTGGTGTTTGTTTCATCGCTTCACGTCCCATAGGTGCCGAGCAATGATTTAAATCGTTTAGACGTCATAAGCCATGAATTTGCGCTTGTATAGCCAGTAACTTTGCACGTACCACGCGCCGCTGATCGACACATACTCATAGTGCATACGCCGGGCGGATCGTTTCTCTACACATCCTTGTTTAACCCGTGTTTTTGCGACTTTTGGTTGCCGAGATATAAGTCCGGTATTGCAACGATGTTTTGTTGGTAATTTCGTGGACGGAACAGGGGTGCACGTGAGCACGTGCAGTTTGACACACAGTTTGACCTGTGCAACATTGCCAGTGGTGTGGTCTCAAACCACACCCCAAATTTCAGCTTAATAGGTCCAGCCGTTTCTCAGCTACAGCAGGATAATATTTTCTGACACCCCTGACGCGGCACGTGTCACGCACCATGCTGACCCCTGATGAGACAAAACATGTCAATAATCATAATGTCATTGCGTGTGGCTATCGAATGGCGAAGATCGCTTGTCAATCGGATGCGGGATTCAAAGAGATATAAGCTTCTGACAAGCGTTATGGTCTGGCCGGGCCCGGCCGGGTCGGGTCGACCACTTATATGTGAGAAAAATCCGGTATTCAATGAGGACTCGCTCGCGCTTCGCGCTCGCTCGTAATTACGCCTGTGATATCTCATTTTGGAATTTGTCTTTAGATATCTATTAACACGAGCACTGGCGCACGCAAGGCACTTTTGTGCCTCTTCTTGTTTTTCGTGAATATATCAAAAACGAAGCAGCGCATGGCGGTGTTTTGTGCGACATTTACGGCAACACAATAGCGGATCGTGTGGTGTAACAAAAATGGAAATCGGTTGGTAATTTTTTTAGTTACTTATATGGATTTGAATGCCAAGCTGGCGGCCAGAATTGAGGTCGGCGAAGCGATATTTTCGGAACCAACAGTCAGATCGGGACGATTCAAACGCCATTCGGTAGCCAATTCCAATGTTCATCCCCAAACACACTTTAAACACATTGCTGGTGACCTGTGACGTCACAGAGGTCAAATTATCAAAATGGTGACATTTGGCCAGATTTCACCTTCGTGACCTCGTTTGACCTTTCAGATATTGACCTAAGGTCACCAAAATTTCAGGAAATGTGGATCATCATAGCACCTACCTACCCTGTAAGTTTGAATGTTCTAGCTCTCATACTTCTGAGATCTCAAGGGGGGAGGGGCACTGAAGTACCCCTCCCTCTCCAGTGCACGTATTTAAGGTCTATGCATTGCAAGTCCAAATACCTTTGTTCCGTACTAATCGGCCAAACCAGATGACCACAATTACTAAAAAAAAACTATTGTTCCCCCATTTATGAACACAACTGAAAGTTCGGGACCTGTGAATAAATATATTTTCATGACGAGTGGAATGGTGTTTGTCCCATTTCAATCTACTAGCGGTTCTCGAATAACCTGGGGGGCAAAATCAGCTGCCCCCCTGCTGGCAAGCAGGTGTTAACATGATTATGGCCCCCTGCAGGAGAAGGGTTTAGGCGGCGGTGGTAAGTCACTTAACACTTGAGGGAGCCGTGGCCTAGTGCCAGCCACGGGTGTGTTAAACAGCCTGTATGTGACCTGGTGGATGGCGCCGCCTGCGTCACTGTTGGGACTGTGTGTTAAGCCTGTATGTTAGTCTGGTGGCGCCGCCTGCGTCACTCTGTTGGGACTGTGTGTTAACTAGCCTGTATGTTAGTCTGGTGGCGCCGCCTGCGTCACCCTGCCGGTCTCGACTGTTGCAGCCCTGGAGTTGTGCTGCTCGGAGCGTGCCGACCTTCTCATACTGCGTCTACAGACGCTCTGCGAGTCCCGCTGCGAGGACCTAGCGCTCGCGCTGGTACGCCACTGCCACAGGTAATATGCGCTCCTGTGCACTCGGTGCCTATGTGGTTATTGTGTAATTATACAGTGGTGTGTATTTGTACTGGTGTGGATTCCCATGTTATGCTATTCTGTGTTGTAGTCTTGTTAGTAAATTGGTGCATATTTTATGTCAGTGCTCTTACTTCAATTGGTCTTCATTTGTTGGTAATTGATATGGCTGACTTCTGTATGTTAAGTCCTGTCTAATATATCGGTACTTGTTTTGTTTTCAGGTGCCAAGACATAGCGGATGGCGCGTTTAAAGAAATGTGCTCCGACGTCCATAGATTATTGTTCTTGGATCTCTACATTGCCCTCCGTTCTCCTAGAGGGCACCAGATACGCAAGGACATTAGAGTGACTTGCTGTGGCAGAAGTGTGAGCGCCACTTGTGGGTGAGCGGGATTAGTCTCGCTTTTGTGATCTCGGTTCCTTTGATGTGCTCTACTCTATGTTGGATACATTGTGCTCCTTGTTACATAGCGGAGGACAGTTAGGTGAGGATTATGGGAGATTTCAACTACCTGTCGCGCGGGTGTTTTCGGAACGAGAGCAGCTTTTCATCTCCGGGTTCCTTAATTAGCTAGTTGATATATGAAGGCGCTGCCACCAACGGTTCGGATGATTATTGAGTCTGCTTCTGGAAGGACGCATGTGAGCGGGGGCTCAGAGGGCGTTGACTTTGTACATGTGTCACCTGAGGCACCGCAGCGCTCGTCACGGCTTCGCTTGTTCTGGGACACGCAGCATCTGGATTCTCGTAAGCCCTGATTTCGTCCTTGCGATGGTTCACCACTTAGCCCCCACTGAGCCTGGGTTCCGTTCTGAGCGGCAGAGGTCCACTGACGGCGTTCTGAATGGCGCGACCACTAGCGATCTCTGCCGTCGTTCTGACTAGCTCACACTCCCGATCCTTTCTGACGCCCGTCTCTAGCGACGAGTCAGTTCATGGGACCCCACTGAGTCCGGTCCGGTGCGTGGAAGACCTGCAACCTTGCGAGTCCGTGGTCCGTTACTGAACCTCACTGGCACACCGTACGCGTTTGACCCACTGCTCGCATGCTGTCCGTGGTGACGCATGCCACTGACGGTCCGTATGCTGGGACCCGCGGCTTGACGGCCCGTGTACCTTGACTCACTGTGACTCCGTTCCTTGACTCCACTGACGGTCCGTTCTGACCCCACTGACTGTCCGGTGCTACCATGACCCCCACTGACTTGGTGCTTGTGCTGTGACTCCACTAGGACGTCCATGCGGGAGCGCGCTCACGTGGGAAGCTCACGGTCTCTGGGTTCCTGACTGACCCACTGACGTCCGTCTGACCCCACTGACGGTCCGTTCTGACCCCACTGACGGTCCGTTCTGACCCCACTGACGGTCCGTTCTGACCCCACTGATGGTCCGTTCTGACCCCACTGACGGTCCGTTCTCCGTTCTGACTCCACTGATGGTCCGTTCCGACCCCACTGATGGTCCGTTCTGACCCCACTGACGGTCCGTTCTGACCCACTGATGGTCCGTTCTGACCCCACTGACGGTCCGTTCTGACCCCACTGACGGTCCGTTCCGCCGCCAGCTGTCGGCGCTGGACAGTGCGGCGTCTGTGGCGCTGGTGCGCCGGTTCGTGGCGCGGCGTGACTGTCGACAGCGGATGTGGCGACAGTCGGCGCGTGTGGCTGCGTTTCTCGGCCAGCTGATGCTGGTCCAGGCTCTGCTTCGACCAGACGACCTGCACGTGCTGTGAGTTATTGAACACGTCTCTCGCCGGCTCCATCTGGCAACGAAATCTACTCGTTTGTGGAGGATTGATAATACTAGCCTGCAGTAGTTCTGAATTGTGGGAATAATGTGTCGGTTTAGGTCAACGTTAATGGACTTTTCACTTTGTCACCGGTTTTTCTTCTTAATATTGTGCACCTCCGTATTGGAGCTCGTGGATACACTTCTCAACCCTCAATCTGATGCGCGTACGATTCTTTCCTGTTTCATTTTGTGGATTGTCCCTCAGCTGTTTGTTTTGTTGTTTTTGTTGGTGTTTGGACTCTCGGACTTTCCCTCAGGTGGTTGGACGATGGGGCTTGGTGAGTACGCGTGTGTGACTGTGCTTGGGTGTTTGTGCGTGGGCTGTGCTTGTGTGTTTGTGTGTGGGATATCACTGCGTGCGCCACGTCATCCCTTGGCACTAATTTGCTCACATCCCAACCAACCGGGGGCCGGGGACCGCTTGGGGCCTCGGGCCACTGACTGATCTGTTGGAGTGACCCGGTGTCGGATATCAGTAAGTAAGTACTAAGTACCCCTACTTGTCGACGGTTAGGCGACGTCCTGTTGGCGCTGGTCACTGTGATAGGGACCCGTAATCCGTGACCTGTGCACTCCGTGACCTGTGATCCGTGACCTGTAACCTGTGACCTGTGCTCCGTGACCTGTGATCCGTGACCTGTGATCCGTGACCTGTGAACCGTGACCTGTGCTCCGTGACCTGTGAACCGTGACCTGTGAACCGTGACCTGTGATCCGTGACCTGTAATCCGTGACCTGTGAACCGTGACCCGTGAACCGTGACCTGTAAACCGTGACCTGTAAACCGTGACCTGTGAACCGTGACCTGTGAACCGTGACCTGTGAACCTGTGAACCTGTGAACCTGTGAACCGTGACCTGTGAACCGTGACCTGTGAACCGTGACCTGTGAACCCGTGACCTGTAACCCGTGACCTGTAACCCGTGACCTGACCTGCCTGAACCATTGAACTGTGAAGCCGTTGACCTGTGAAACCGTGACCCTGTTAACCGTGACCTGTGAACATGACCTGGAAACCATGACCTGTGAAACCGATGACCTGTGACCAATGCCTGTGAACCGTGACCTGTGAACCGTGACCTGTGAACCGTGACCTGTGAACCGTGACCTGTGATCCGTGACCTGTGATCCGTGACATGTGCTCCGTGACCTGTGCTCTGTGACATGTGAACCGTGACCTGTGATCCTGACCTGTGATCCGGACCCGTGATCCGGGACCCGTGATCCGTACCCGTGATCCGTGACCCGTGATTCCGTGGACCTGTTGATCGGGACCTGTTGATCCGTGACCTGCAATCCGTACCTGTGAAACCGTGACCTGTGAACCTGTGACCTTGTGAAAAAAAAAAAAAGGAAAAAAAAAAACAGGCAGTGACTGTGAACTGACCTTGAACCGTGGCCGTGAACCGTGACCTTGTGAACCCGTGGACCTGTGAACCGTGACCTGTGAACCGTGACCTGTGAACCGGTGACCTGTAACACGTGGACCTGTAACCACGTGACCTGTAAACACGTGACCTGTGGACCGTTGACTGTGACCGTGACTGTCAACCGTGACCTGTCAAACACGTGACTGTCAACCGTGACCTGTTCAACCGTGACTGTAACCCGTGACCTGTGAACCGTGACCTGTGACACCGTGACTGCTGAACCGTGACCTGTGACACGTGACCTGTGAACCGTATGACCTGTGAACCGTGACATGTGAACCGTAACCTGTGGATCCGTGACCTGTGAACCGTGACTGTGAATCCGTGACCTGCTGATCCGTGACCTGTGATCCTGACCTGTGATCCGTGCCTGTGATCGTGACTGTGATCCGTACCTGTATCGCGTGCGACTGTGCTCCGTGACATGTGAACCGTGACTGGTGATCCGTGACCTGTGAATCCCGTGACTGTGATCCGTGAACCTGTGATCCCGTGACCTGTGATCCGTGACCTGTGATCCGTGACCTGTGGATCCGCTGACCTGTGATCCGTGACCTGTGATCCGTGACCTTGTGATCCGTGACCTGTGAACCTTTGACCTGTGAACCGTGACCTGTGAACCGTGACTTGTGAACTGTGACCTGTGAACCGTGACCTGTGAACCGTGACCTGTGAACCGTGACCTGTGACCTGTGACCGTGACCCGTGACCTGTGACCGTGACCCGTGACCCATAACCTGTAACCCGTGACCTGTAACCCGTGACCTGTGACCGTGACCTGTAACCTGTAACCCGTGACCTGTGACCGTGACCCGTGACCCTGTGTGCCGCCAGCGACCTGACGGTGGAGTGGGCTCAGCTGGTGCGGGAGGAGGCGCTGGTGCCGGCCGACGTCGAGCCGATCGCGCGCCGTATCGTGTCTCGCACTCAACTGGCGCCGCACCTCATCGCGTTCGCGCACGGTATCAGCCAAGTGGTGAGTCCGCTGCGACTGTGCTCTGCCCGCCAGTTCTGCTGAGAGGCATGCTGGGGACTAGGGTGGACTGGACGTGTCGTGTGGGGGAGATGGAGCTCTTTCCTCTTAATATATTGGTGTTCGCCTCTGTATTGTCGCATTTGGTTACTTTTAATTTTCCTTCACGCAGTACAGGTTGATATATGCCAGTCTATATCCTGATGCCTGATGAAAGTGTATTGGAGACAGTTCGCTTGTTTCCCTGAGAGACAGTTGGCTTGTTTATCTGCTGTTGGTGTTAGTGACTTCCTCGCCTTTTCGCGAACTCTCCCAATATCTGTATCTGAGTGTGTCATGCCTGTGTCCGGCAGTTCGGCACCGAACTACGTCCTCTGGCCATCGAGCTGTGTGTACGGGCCCTGACGCTGGAGACGAACCGGCTTGAACACCTGAAGCTGAAGGAGGAGGGTGGCGGCGGTGGTGGTGACGGTGGCGGGTGGACAGTGGTGGCGGTGGTGAGGAGGCGGCGGCGCGCTGTCGCCGTGTGCTGGCCGCCGGTCTCTCCCGCCTGGCGGAGCTCACCGCGGACAGCAGGCGCGTCAGCCGCGAGTGCGTGCTGTCGGCGTTCTCACTGGAGCCGAGCGACGCCGCTCTGCGCCAGCTGCAGCGGCTGTCGGACGAGCCGGACCTTCCCGAGGAGCCAGAGCCAGAGCCAGAGTCTAAAGCTAGCCAGGCTGCCGGAGATGATAAGAAGAAAGCTGGGACGGTTAGCTGTGGGGCGACCAAGGCCGAGCCAGCCGGTGGTGACGTGCATGGCGGTGAGACGGGCGTTAAGATTGAGCGCGACCTGGCGGCGGTTAGTGCGGGAACGGTTGGTTCAAAGGCGTCGGAGAGCGCTGGGAGTGATGGACCGACCTCGGACTGCCGCCTCTCCGCGCCGGCTGCCACAGACTCCGCCGTCCCGCCGGCACTGTCCGAGAGTGGCTCGAGTGGGGTCGATATGACGGCGACTGGTGATGCTGCTGCTCCGCTGAAGGAAGCGCCTGGTGAAGAGGGCCGGGCAGCTATCGGAACGGTGCGGAGTGGTACGACGGACGTGCCGGGGCAGAGTGGAGTGCCCGAGGACACCGAGGACAGTGGTGGGACTAAAGCGCCCGAGGACCCGGGAGGGAGCGTGATGGTGGGTCCCGGTGTCGTGGTGAAGAGTGAGGGGTCGGATACTTCTGCCAGCAGCGGGCTGTCTGAAAGTCGTAGTAACGGTGCGATGGAGTTGAGTGACGCTGCCTTCGAGGCGTCGGCAGATGGACTGATCGACCAGCTAAGGCGCGTCTCTGATCGTCGTGACAGTGGAATTGACGAAGCGGGAGAGCTCGGGGATCAGGAGCCTGGCCAGCCTCAGTACCAGTATACCGTGCAGCCGCCGCCGTACCGGAATGGTGACCCGCCTCCTTACCCGCAACCCTGGTCCACCTCCTTACCAGAACCCTTGGTCCACCTCCTTACCAGAACTCTGGTCCACCTCCCTGCCAGAACCTTGGTCCACCTCCTTACCAGAACCCTGGTTCACCTCCTGACCAGAACCTTGGTCCACCTCCTTACCAGAACCCGGGTCCACCTCCCTGCCAGAATCCTGGTCCACCGCCTTACCAGAACCCTGGTCAACTTTCTGGCCACGGTTTCGACCAGTCGGCTATACAGAACCCTGCCCAGCAATCGGGCCAGAATTCTTGCGACAACTCCGAGCATAGCTCCTCCGTTCCGACTAGTTCCGACAAGCCAACGGACCAGCACTCATACCAGCGTCCAGCCCAGCCCTCTGACCGGCCCCCTGATCAACCGTCTGACCGGCCCCCTGATCAACCGTCTGACCGGCCCCCTGATCAACCATCTGACGGACCCACCGACCAGCGGGCGGTGGATCAGGCCGGCAATCAGAGCTACGACGTGCTGTCTGACTTCGGACCAGCGCTGGACGCGCTGGGCGTGTCGGAGCAGCTGGCCAGCGACCTGCTGGTGGTGCTGAGCAGCACGCGCTGGAAGCGACTCAGCTGGGCGCTGGGCTGGCGGCGGCTGCGCGCGCTCTGCCGCGCCTACATCGCCGACCCCGCCTGTCTGATGAACATCACGCGCGACCTGCGCTTCCTCGATATCGACTACAGCAAGTTCGGTGTCCGAGTCAAGAGCGAGCCGGTCGACCAGTTCCACGGCATTGAGAAGGGCTACGAGCGGTTCCTGCGAGGTGGTGCCGGAAGGAGTGCGGGCGCGACGGTGAGGTCCCCGGCCAGGGCCACTGCGGACGGCAGGAGTCCGAGGAAGACGCCTCAGAAGCCAGTGAAGATCGGTGGTGCGCTGGACGTGAAGCCTCCACTGCCGCTGGTGAATGGCAAGCCAGCGAAGATCGGTGGTGCGCTGGACGTGAAGCCTCCACTGCCGCTGGTGAATGGCAAGCCAGCGAAGATCGGTGGTGCGTTGGACGTGAAGCCTCCACTGCCGCTGGTGAATGGCGTCCCGCCGCTGACCGTTGGTGCGCCGGTCAGCGTCGGTCCCGGTACGGCGCCAGTCCGCCCTCCGCTGCGGCCGCCGCCGGAGGGGAAGAGAGTGACGGCGTGCGGCCGCGGCCCGCGGCCGGCCAGCTCCGGCGGTGTACGACGCGGCCTGGAGATGCTGCGCCGCAAACTGATGGCCGAGCGAGGCTCACTGACCGGCTGCGCGCCGCGCTCTGCACCGCAGGCGCGACCCGGCGCCGGTTCGGCCGCCAGCGCCGAGGCGATGCGCATCGCCGCTCTGGTCGGCCGGCCGGCGTCTCTGACGATTAAACTGGCGCCAGCCGACGACCTTCCGCTGGACATGACGGTCGGAGCGGCGGCGGCGCAGCGGACGCCGGGCACTGCTCGGCTGGGGACGGTCGGAGCGGCGGCGGCGCAGCGGAAACCGGGCACTGCTCGGCTGGGGACGGTCGGAGCGGCGGCGGCGCAGCGGACGCCGGGCACTGCTCGGGTCTGGGGACGGTCGAGCGGCGGCGGCGCACGGACACTGGGCACTGCTCGGCTGGGGTCGTTCGCCGCCTGGCAGCAGACGGCTACCGCAGCTCAGCGCCGCGCCGCGCTCGCCGGCTTGGCAGCGACACCCAAACGGGCTCCTAGGGTGAAATCCTTCGCCGCGTGGCCGGTTGGCGCGCCGGTCAGCGCGCCGGTCGGTGTGACGGCCGGCGCCGGCGGCGGAGGCGCCGCGGTGGCCGCTCTCTCAGACCGCCTGCACCGGCCGCCACTCAGGCCGCCGCCCCGAGCGCCGGTCCGGCCGCCGCTCCCAGCGCCGGCGGAGGGCGTGTCGCCTCTGACCGGCCTCTCCTCACTAACATCAGGCCTTGAACTGGGCGGTGGTGACTGGGACTGGACCATGCTGGATCGTCTCTCGGTGGTGACGAACGCTCCCATCCGTTCGACGGAGGACGACTCCAAGTGGCTGGGCTCACTTCTGTCGGAGACCGCCTCTGGCTCTCGCACGGCCAGTCCCGCCCGCAAGAGACAGAAGAGTGGCACCAACAGACATCGATCCGGCTCGGGGCAGACGCCGCCGCAGGCCGCGTGGCCCGACATGGCCGCAGCTCAGGGGATGATGAGTCCGCCGGGCCGGCAGAGCAGCGCCATGCAGTCGCCACCAGGAGCCGGTCTTCAGTCGCCAGGCGTGGCTCGTCACCTGTCGCCAACATCCGCGTTCCGACACCAGTCGCCCTCACTGACGAGCCCGCGTGGACAGCCTCAGGCTGGGGTGGACGTCAGTCCCCAGTCAACCTCTACGGCCAGCAACGGACAGCACTCTCCAGCTGCGACTCACTTACGCTTCCCAGCCGACGCTGCGGCGAACTCACACCAGTCGCCGGCAGACGCCTCGCCTCACCACTCCGCACCAAACTCTGCAGCAGCGGCGCGGCATGTGTCTCCACTGGACGGAATCTGCGACTCGCCGCCAGCGGCGCTGGTCAGCCCCGGTCAGCAGCGGTCGCAGCGCTGGGTCGCGGCGGTGTCGGCAGCACACGATCGGTACCAGGTGGCACCGGTGACGGTGGCAGCCCAGAACCCGGCGCCGCCAGCGGCTCACCAGCTGAGGCCTGTCAGCAGTGTACCTCAGCAGCAGCAGCAGCAGCAGCAGCAGCAGCAACAGCTGCCGCAGCGGGTGCAGCTGGCGGGACTGGCCGGCCAGGCAGCACCGGCCGCCCACCAGCAGCCGCCGGTGACGGGCGGCGCGACACAGCGCCAGTCCGCGCCGGGAGGGTACCAGCATCATCTTCCGACAGGGTACGCCAGCGGCGCTGCTCAGCCCCAGCAGCAGCAGCAGCAGCGGACTACATCCAGTTCTCAGCAGCCTCAACAGTACGCTGCGAACTCTCAGCAGCAGCAGCAGCGGACTACACCCAGTCCTCAGCAGCCTCAGCAGTACGCTGCGAACTCTCAGCAGCAGCAGCAGCAGCGGACTACACCCAGTCCTCAGCAGCCTCAACAGTACGCTGCTCACCCCCAGCAGCAGCAGCAGCAGCGGACTACATCCAGTCCTCAGCAGCCTCAGCAGTACGCTGTGAACTCTCAGCACCACCAGCAGCAGCAGCAGACATCGCCCAGTCAGCAGCAGCATCGAGCGGCGCCCAGTCCTCATCAGCAATCGTATTCCTCCCCCGGTCCTCAACAGCCCCATCCCGCGCTGAGCCCCCACCAGCCTTATCTCGCACCTAGCCCTCGTCAGCAGCTTAATCCTGTGCCAAGTCCTCATCAGCGCCCGCAGTCTACACAAAGTCCTCATCAGCGGCCCCAGTCTACGCAAAGTACTCAGCAGCAGCGCCAGTCCACTCCCAGTCCTCATCAGCATCCTCATCCCACTCCCAGTCCTCATCAATATCCCCAGTCCTCGCCTAGTCCTCAGCAGCATCAGTTGGCATTCAGTCCTCATCAGTACAGCCAAGCCGCGTCTGGTCCATACCAGCAGCAAGCTGCGCCCGGTCTCAACCAACAGCCCCAGCACACCTCCACTGGCCAGCAGCACCAGTACGGGTCTAATCTCCAGCAGCAGCAACACCAAGTCTCGTCCGGTTCTCACCAATATCACCAACCGGCGCCCAGTGCCCAGCAGCACCACCCCACGCCGAATTCTCAGCAGCAGCCTGCGTCCAATCCTCAGCAGCAGCAGCAGAGGACGCCGCTGGCGGCGCCTGCTGAGCGTCAGCGGCTGCTGGCTGCCAGTGCTCAGCTCCAGGCTCTGCTGACGGCTCCACGACGGCCCCAGCAGCAGCAGTATCAGCAGCAGCAACATCAGCAGCAGCACCAGCAGAACGTGATCAGACCAGGCCACCAGCTGCCGACAGCCAGTGGCGCTCCTCAGCAGCTGCCTCAGCAGTCGCCTGTGTCGAGCAAGACACAGCACTCATCACCGCTGCCGACTCCGGCTAACCACCAGCTGCACATGCGACTGACCGGTCCGAGGCAGGCATCACCGACTGTCAGCTCGGCTGGTAGTCCGCTGCCGGCCGGGATGATACTCAGCGAAGTCGGTCAAATGGCCAGGATGCACGGCGAGGTCGGTCAGATGGCCAGGATGCACGGTGAGGTCGGTCAGATGGCCAGGATGCACGGCGAGGCTGGTCAGATGGTCAGGATGCACAGTGAGGATGGTCAGATGGCCAGGATGCACGGTGAGGATGGTCAAATGGCCGGCTACCAGTCTCCAGTGACGGCCAATCTGAGGCGGCAGCTGCCGGCGCCGGCTGGATCTTACCACCAGACGTCCGGTCAGCTCCCATTCCAGGCACCAGTTCAGGCACTAGGACAGGCACCAGGACAGGTCCCAGTTCAGGCACTAGGACAGGCACTAAGACAGGCACCAGGTCAGACACCAGGACAGGCACCAGGACAGGCACCAGGACAGGCACCAGGACAGGCACCAGGACAGGCACCAGGACTGGTCCCAGGTCAGGCAACGGGACAGGCCCCAGGCCAGGCAACGGGACAGGTACTAGGTCAGGTCCCAGGCCAGGCACCAGGACAGGCACCAGGACAAGCATCAGGCCAAGCACCAGGCCAAGCACCAGGCCAAGCACCAGGCCAAGCACCAGGCCAAGCACCAGGCCAAGCACCAATACATGTACCAGGACAAGCACCAGGACAAACACCAGGACAAGCACCAGGACAAACACCAGGACAAGCACCAAGACAGGCACCAAGACAGGCACCAGGACAAACTCCAGGACAAGCACCAGGACAAGCACCAAGACAAGCACCAAAACGGGCACCAGGACAGGCAACGGGACAAACACTGAGCCAAACCCCGGGTCAGACAGCGGGTCAGACAGCGGGTCAGACAGCGGGTCAGACAGCGGGTCAGACAGCGGGCCAGGCGCCAGGCCAGACACTGGGGCAGGCGCCAGGCCAGACACTGGGGCAGGCCGGAGTGAGCGCCGTCCGACATCGATCACCACATCCGCCGGGCGGGGGCTACTCGCAGCAGAACACCACCAGTAGCACCAACCATCAGACTCCATCGGGTGGTCCTACTCACCACCAGCCGGTTGGTGCCACTTACCAGCCTCCATCGGGTGGCGCCGTTCACCAGCCGCCCGGTGGCGCCACTCAACAGCAGCCGGTTGGTGCCACTCACCAGTCTCCCGGTGTTACCACTCACCAGCCGCCGGGTGGTGCCGTTCACCAGCAGCCGGTTGGTGCCACTCACTACCAGCCATCGGGTGGTGCCACTCACCAATCAGCGGCTAGCGGCGCGAAGTACCAGCCGGTGAGCGGATTCCAGCAGAACCCTGCGAACCCCGCTGGCCAGCCGGCCGCCGCTGCTGCACTGCCGCCGTCTTCTCTACCGGGAGCAGCGCCTTCTCTACCGGGTACAGCGTCTTCTGTACCGGGAGCAGCGTCATCTTTACCGGGAGCAGCGTCTTCTGTACCGGGAGCAGCGCACCCTGCCGCTCAGGCAGCCACTGCGGCCGGCGGTGGCTCGACTAAGGCACAGCCAACTCCTGCTAAACCGCCCCGCCGGCGCCGCCCACCGCCCGCCGGTGGCCGACCGGCTAAGAAACGGCGTACGGAGCCTGCCCCCGCTGCTGATGGTGGCGGTGGTGGTGGCGGTGGCGGTAGCGGCGGTAATGGTGGCGGTGGCAGAAGTGGTGGTAGTAGCGGTGGCAGAAAAGGTGGCGGCGGCAGAAGTGGTGGTAGTGGTGGTGGCAGAAGTGGTGGCGGCAGAAGTGGTGGCGGCAGAAGTGGTGGTAGTAGTGGTGGCAGAAGTGGTGGTGGCAGCGGCAAAAGTGGTGGTGGTGGTGGTGTAGGTGGAAGCGGAGGCGATAATGGGGGTGGAGGCGGAGGCAGTGGAGGAGGCGGAGGCAGTGGAGGAGGCGGAGGCAGTGGAGGTGGAGGTGGCGGCGGCGGTGACGTTGGCGGCATCAGTGTGCTGGACGTGCTGCAGGCTATGAACGAGCCAGGCGGCGGCGGCGAGCCGGAGACCATCACGTTGTATCGCTCCCAGGAGCCAGGGTCGGCCGAACAGCCCCCGGCCCAGCCGCCAGCCCAGCAGCAGCCCCCGACGCAGCCGCCAGCCCAGCAGCAGCCCCCGACGCAGCAGCCAGCCCAGCAGCAGCCGCCAGCCCGGCAGCCCACGGCCCAGCAGCCCACGGCCCAGCAGCCCACGGCCCAGCAGCCCACGGCCCAGCAGCCCACGGCCCAGCCGCCAGCCCAGCCGCCAGCCCAGCCGCTACAGCTGCAGCAGCCTGCGCCAGTGCGCCAGCAGCAACAACGGCGCCAGCAGCAGCAGCAGCAGCAGCAGCAGCAGCCGCCACAGATGCAGGCAGCGGCCATTCAGTCGCAGAATGTGGCCGGCACTCCGAGACGGGTAAGTTGGGTGGAGAACTGGTCTCTACCGGCGGATCGGCGCGATAATTTTGTATTATTTTTGCCCAGTGTGATATTAATTTCTGCACCTGCCATATGGCGAGTAAGCCTACACTTGTTTTTTTGTGATTCCTTGCACACATACAAACACACACTCTGTTTGCTTCTGTGTGCTTACAACGATACGCTCTTCGTTTGCTGCCTTGTGTTCACGGCGCCTACAAAGTTCATGACGATCGTCCGCATGATAATAATCACGACATGCGCTGGCTACATGCGACGGACACTGAGTACTGAGTAGTAGCCGGACAGTGCCGTGAAATCCACTCTCTCCACTGACGTCTGACTTCGGTCGGTGCGTTCCAGGCGATGGCTGCTACGAGTGGACCGCGCCTAGCCGAGCAGCTGCGTGAGTTTGAGAGCGTCCTAGAGGCGGTGGTGACTGGCCAGGACCGGCCGGAGCCGCCGCCGCCTCCCCCGCGGCCTCCTGCACCGCCGCCGGCCACCCCCGAGCCCGCCGAGGAGGATGACCGGACGCGGGATAGGATCGTGGCCATCCTGCAGCAGTACCGGCGGGACCTGGCGTCCCAGCCGCGGGTGCAGCCCGCCGCCGCCCGGCCGCGGCCCGCTCCGCAGACCAGCGCCGCCTGGCCGCCCGCCGCCGCCGGGCAGCCGACCGCGCTGCACGTGGTGTCGGTCCCGGCGGCCGGTAGGCAGACGACAGCGGGGGGGGGCGACTGGGGTCAGCAGCACGAACAGCAAACAAACAGCAGCAGCGCAGCAAGCAGCAGCAGCAGAAGCAACAACAACAGCAATCAGCAACAGCAGCAGCCGGTCTGGGCCGGGCAGCAGCGGCCGCAGGCGCCGGTTACCACCTGGCGGCCCCCACCGGACGGCCGGACAGCGTCGGCTCGTCCTCAGCCGTCCACGCCTGGCCACGCCGGTCAGATGCAGATGCAGCTGCAGACGGCCGGCGGCGGTGGCGAGGACGGCTGGGCTCGGCCTGGGTTACTCTCCGGTGGAGTGGGGCCGACTCTACAGCTGTCGGGGCCGCCTGGTCACCAGCAGAGGCCCGGTCTAGCTGACCACTCCCAACACGGACATGGCAGTAAGTTGACTGACGAACCTGCCACCAGTCGGGCCCAGGCTTGATGGCGCAACTCGGATCATTTGTTTAGTGGGTGCTACGATCGGCTTCTATCGTGTGTTTTTATCACTGTATTTGTGATGGTATGTTTGGAGCATTTAAACCGCGAGTTACTGGGGGAGGGGGCTATCATACCAATCCTTCTTCCGTTATTTTTTAAATATCTCCTAAACCAAACAGCGCGAAGGTATCGTCACCCAAAATTCAGTACCTTTTGCTCGCTTTCTAATTTTACACATGTTGGCTGAAGGAAAAAGATAAGGCTGTGGTAGGTCAACCGGAAATTACGTCAGAGTGACGTCATGTTCTGCGATTTTTGTTGCAAAATAGGAGAATGCGGAAACCGCTGTCAAAATTACACATTTTAACCCTCGCACCGACGGGGGGCCGGATATCCGCCCCCCCCCCAGGTTTTTCCGGACTAGTGGAAAAACGGCGGCGCGTAACGCCGCCAAATTTTGTATAGCTGTTTGGGCATCAATTAGTAATTACCCACACTTTTCTTAAAAAAAATTACCTCCTAACTTTCAAGGTCACGTTGTCAGGTCACATTAAATGACCTGACCTCAAGTCACGTTTTTGAAAGTTTGATATCTGTGAAAAGCCACAGTGGTGAAAAACAGTTTTGAAACTTTACAGTGTGTAATGAGGCCTTCGAAATAATCTACAGCTTTCGTATTATCTTTGATATTTTTAATCGGTGGACTGAGGTTGATGTCAATTTTTGAGACCTCCCATTATAAGTCTATGGGGAGAAAATTGAATGCGCACCAATCGAACACAACCTGGCTAGATGTCGTCAGTTTTCACCTAAATCACATCTGAAGCAAAGTTATAAGAAATGCAATAATATTTTTCTTCCGTGACCTCGTTAAGGTCAAATCAAATGTGCCCAAAGGTCATTATGGCTTTATGTAACAATTAACTAATGTTCTACGTAAGGATAGAGTTACTGTGGTTTTCCACCATTCTGTTCTCTTGTCAAACCTCCATCATAGACATAAAATTTGACTTGACCTTGACATGACCCAGGGCAGGTTCAAAAAATTAGTTTGACCTAGCTAGATCATACGATATATGGTTTCGAGCGCAACGTGATGTGAGAAACACGAGGTGCAAAATGACTGTCTCTACATTTAAAACTTAAAGAATTATTAACAAAAAAAACTTTTTCAGTAAAATTAAGCATTTTGACCTTCGCTGACCTCTGGAGCCCTAATCTATCGCAATCCGATCTCAAATCTGAGGACATGTTAGCGATAGAGTGTTTCAAAAGAGCAATTGCAGTGCTTTTTTCAATGCTCCTTGCTATGTTAGTTACTCGAGCTAGCCCGGAATTATGTGAAGCAGTGCCAATTTACTCGAAAATATGGCGAAAATTTGACCTTTTTTGACCTCTGGTGAACTCAATATTGACCTGATTAAAAAATAGCTAAGTATTTTCGTCTAGTTACTCGTCACGGCCTTACCTCATCGCGTTTTCTGCTTCTCGTGCTACGGTTGCGTAGTTTTTCGAGATCTCTGGGGGGGGGGGCGGTTATCCGCCCCCCGTCGGTTCGAAGTTGGCTCAGACCCCCGTGGGTGCGAGGGTTAAAATAAATTAAATTGTTATATACAAAAAAGATAATAGACTCGATTTTTTTACTTTTTTAGAAATCCAAACACATTTTGCATTGTTTTTACAAAATGTTCAAAACAAATCATAGTTATTCAAAAGCCGGAATACATATGATCGAGACGAGTCCAATGAATATGTGTACCAAGTTTAAAGTCTATATCTTCAAAAATGACTGACTTACGACCTTTCAAAGACAAAATTATACCATTTCTACAGCACTACCATGCTACAAATGCATTTTTTGCTTTTTGCTTCTATTTATATGGAACAAACAATGTTCTAATGCCATTTTTAAAAACAACCCCATAAACATGTGTTACAACTCCTAATTACCGTAATCTGCAGTTTGACCTCGTGACCTTGGATGAACTTGACCTGACTTAAGGTCATCAACAGCTTGGAATGGCACTTGGAAGTGTCATATTCACGAATCATACCGATTTGTCAACTGCTTATGCGTTTAATATCGCATTTGTGCGCGACAATTCCGTCCATCGGACTTTGATGATATGGTCAAACATTTTGTGTTTGACATGACCTGTGACATCATTGGTGACCCTGAGGTTAGCAATATTAAGTTTCCCCTCGACAAATTGTGCAGGTCTATCGAATGCCCTTCGAATTTTTCCGATCGTTTCAGTGGTTCCGGAGATCAGACGGGGGGCTATGAATAGACCCTCCCCCTCCCTCCCAATAAGTCTCGTTACCTTCACCCGCCCCAGTAAGGCTGGTGGAGGTACTGCATCTATTGCATTTTGATGACTCCCTGTGGCTTACGTTCTCGGCGAAACAGTCATGCTACCGGTTTTGATAATAATTTATATGCGCTGATCCGTGCTACGACATGCCTGTGGCAGTGTGACTGATTGCCTGAAAATGTCAACCGTGTCGCTGTTAAAATGTAAACGGTGTTAATGCAAGTGTTGGCAGGGATGCCTTCACTAATTTATTAGCACTCCCGCCATCGTTGTGCAGTTAACATAATTCCCTGGAATCACCACTCGGCCTCTCCTTGAACTGGATTGACTGGTTGTGGCGACCGATGGATGATTCTCGTTTCTCTCGTCTGCCCGCAGCGACTGGGGGAGCCCCGCTGCACACCGCGGGCCCTCTGACCGGCCCGCCGCTGTCTGCTGGCTTCGCCTGGACGCCGGACAGCGATTGGGACGAGTCTCCTGCCCCTCTCGGTGACTCTCGGCGCCTCAGACTGTCTCCTGCCCCTGCTGGTGACACTCGGCGGCGCCTCCGACTGTCCGCTGGCTCCGTCCCGACCGGTCGCGGCGCTCAACTGGAGCTCCTGGCCGTCTGGACGCAGCCACCGAGCCGTGTGGCAGGGTTGAAGACGTCGCTGGCGCTGCTGCCGGCAGTGCTGCCGCCGCCGAGTCGCCGCTGGAGCCGGGCTGCGCGGCCGGCGGTGGCGAGGCGGCCTCCTGCCACCCTCAGACCGGCTTCCTGCCGACGACGACGCCGTGTTCTGAGTAACAAGCGGCTACTGGCGCGGCACACGGAGGCGCCACGTCCCGGCTCTGTGAGGCGGCTGGCCCGGCCCGACCAGGGGAGGGTGGATACCCGGCGGCTACCTCCGACAGTGCAGCTCCACAGCTTCTCGCGAGAGGAGGGGTGGCCGGCGGAGGCTCGGGGCGATAGTGACGTGGAGAGGGCGCGGGGACGGGGTGCGACGGACGCAGGATCGCCGAGGGATGCCCCGACGCCCAGCGCGGATGAGACGCGACGATCAGGAGGCACCGAATCCGAAGCCAGTTCAGACACGGAATCCGCCACGGAGGAGGCGGCTCGGTCGCCTTTCTCGCGATAGGAGGGGTGATGTAGTGACAGTTGAGACCTCGAGCGGGCATGTATTGTGACCGTTTAAGACCGGACAGTGAAGATTCTGCTACCGTGGGAGCATGTGAGGTTAGGATGGTGGTCTTTGACTTGTGTTGCGGTTATGGAGTTGATACGCGCGCCAGTGTTTTGCATGATACGGTTATATATGCACTAAATTTGTACAACTTAAGAGCTGTTTGGTATACAGCGCCACATATGCCCAATGATGTATGCAATATTTGATAGCAGCTGTGTATAATGACGAGTTATTTACATCTTTATTGTCATTTTATATTTATTTTGCTTTCGTTATCCGCGAATGGCAAGACTGCAAATGTGTTTATCTAGATGTCATGTGCAACGGTGTTTTATTATTGTCCTACAATGTCATGTATGATTGTCAAGAAGGTCGTTTCTGCGATATACAATGCATGGTTTCTAACATTCCATATCTTGCGACTGTTTTCTATAGTATAAAACAAAATAGTCATCAATTCGTGGGCGCATTGCCAGACAGGAAGCATATATGTTCGGAGGCCTGTTCATGGACCTGCGGTTGACTGCGGTTCGGCGGTCAGCAGTGGTCGGAAGCCGGGAGGGGTAACTAAAAGTGGGGATGGGCGAAAGGTACGACGTCACACGGCTGCGGTTGGCGGCGGTTCGGCGGTTGGAACGAAGCATCCGCGATTCAGTGTTCAAGAGACGCCTGCTTGAGGTGACGCATGAGGAAAGGGGCGGGGCTAGAGCCTGCTGGAAACCGGTGAACCGCAGGTAGTCGTGAACAGCGCCCAGGTATCAAGGCACAGTAACATGGGTCTACTGTTACGCGACACAATAGTTCACAACGTCAACTGCTGTCACGCGACATAATGTGGCAGCCGCGGCCATGCGATCAGTATTGCAACTGCTGTCATGTGACAGTTATAGCTGCTGTCATGCGACACAGTACTCAGGCGCGGATCCAGAGGATTTCCGTCAGGGGGCGCACGGGGCCTCGCCACGCCTGTTAAGTTTGGGGGGACGGGATCAAGGAAAGTCAAGTGTTGCCGTCAGCGAAAAGTTGTTGATCAGGGAGGCGGTGGAGCGTTGCGGAAACAAAGTTGTTGACCGTGGTGGTGGTGTGTGTGTGTGTGGGGGGGGGGGTGAGTCCGATCGAAACCAAAAAGTTGTTGAGCAGGACGGGAGATTGAGCGCATTCGAACTGATGCTGAGCGGGGAGGGTCGGAGTGTCAGCGAAAGCTTGTTGAACAGGGGAGAGGTAACGCATAATGAGTACTGTTGGACACTGATTTTTCGTCGTGTGCCAGGAAAAATTGGGGGATCATTCCCCCTCTGCTCAAGAACACGTCTCCGTGGCGGAGCCTCTAGGGGCGCACTAGACCGACCTTTGCCGCCCCACCGAGTGCAACAGAATGTCCTTTACCAGCGCACGTTGCAACGTCCGTCTTCGTAGGTGGGCCCAGGGGAAGAAAAGTTGTATCAGGATACTGATACAGCTGATTAGGCGAGAGACCAGGTACAGCTTGCCACCATTATTTGAAATTGATTGTTTTTAATTGGATTAAAGCATATTTGGAAGCCAACTATGAACTTGAGAATATTTATGTGACATGTTAATGGAGTGAAAGGAAGCCATTCGATTCCCTTCGCATTTCACTTCACCTTCACTCGATTAACATATGAACTTGAGGTGCTCCTCGACTGTCACCTCAATCGAGTGTTGATGTCGATAGTCAGCTGACTGATCTTTATTTCAGTGAAGGTTAGCTCATGCCGGCCATACCAACGTTCGTCCCACTGTTTTAATGTCACAAAACTTAAATATTTAGTAATGTGATGCAATTACTGTATTGTTAAGCCTTAACTTACCAGTGTATTTCCCATATACATTTAATATCCTCAGTTCCCCCACTATTCACTTTCCGAAAACTAAAAAGGCGCCCTTGCAATTGGACTTATACTTAGTGTTTGACGTGTTTGTGTAGCTCCCGCAATATGCAATCGCTCATTAATGTGCAATGTTGCTAAGTATAATTATTATCTCTGTGACATTGTATGTGGTAAGAAATACTGATATTTTGTGTGTCTGACCACTACAGAAACAGATTTAGTTATATTAAAGGAACTATTGTTTTTCGGTAGTATGATTTTAAAAAAATCATCTAGACAACAGCTACAGCCGCACACCACTGGCCGCTTTTCTTGGAGATTATTCGCGTCCACTCCGCCCCATTTAGCCATAGGTGCGGCTATCCGCCGCCATGTAGAACTCTACCAGGGATGTAGGAACTCCACGAAATAAGGGGGTCAGTGGAAACTTTGATGTTGTAACCCGCGCCCCACTGGGGGGAGATGTTTCAACACACCCCAACCCCCTCCTGTTTTATCGAGACAACGAAAAAACGGCGTCGCTTAGCCCCGCCAAATTTGGCATAACTAATAATTGATTCTTTCCGCACATTTTGCAAAAATTCAAGTTTCGTGTCGGATTAGGTCAGGTCACCAGGTCAGGTCAAGTGACCCACCTCCCAAAAAGGCTGCGGTCGTGCCATGACCACAGTTTCTAAGGGATCGATATCAAACTCTTATAGGATTACATTAAGTCATCAGTATCTACACAATTTGTATCTCTGATTTTGTATATCGGTGACCTGAGGTCGAGTCAATTTTTTACATCCCCATTATAAAGGAAGAAATATTCAAATGCTTTCTTTTTCGACGATATTAGTCCAATTCCTTCTGAATAATGTTATCATAGGATATTATGTATGATCCAAGTGCAGATTTTTCTCAGTGACCCTTACGGGGTCATCTGAGGTCATCCGAGGTCACCAACACCTTGTCAATAACTCTGGACATAATGCAGATAGAGAAGTGCAACTTTCGCCAATGTGTTTGTCTCGTCAAGACCACATCTCCTGATATGCAACATGACCTACTTGGGTCACCACTTGACCTTGACCTGAGGTCATTTTTTAAGTTGACCTAACATAAAATTTAACAAATTTCAAATTGCCTTGACGAGACAAACGCGATGGCGTAAACGGTATCGCGCTATCTTTATTAGGTAAGAAGTTATTTGCGGAAATATTTTTAGTATTTTTGACTTTAATAACTCCTAGAGTACTCCACTATTGACCTGAGGTCAATTTTGAGGACATCTAGTGCGATTGCAAATTTCCATGGCTAGCGATTGATTTTGGTCGTTTATTTATAGATAGCATAGTTTCCGAGATATTTGGGGGTTTCTGGAGCGATGTCCTAAAACTGCAAAATTTGACTTTCGATGACCTCTGGTGACTTGAGTTTTGACGTGAGCAAAAACAAATCTGGAGTAGTTTCGAAATAATTTTTGATAACGGCTCGAACAGTGTTTTTTGTTTTGGTCTACGTGCCATAGGAGCCGAGTTAGAGTGGGGGGTTCAAACACCCCCCCCCCGTCGGGCGAAGGAAATGCATAGGCCCAGTGGGGCGCGGGTTAAGAGAAAACCAACCCTAGCTAAGGAAGATTTATTGCAGATTTGGGATCTTCTCGTCCTGGCGAACATTTTGCCATAACAAAATCTCATCGAACATTTTTTATTGTGAAAAAATACCGGAAAGCGAAGCCCCCCCCCCCCAAAAAAAATGTGGTGTGCAAGGTTAGCGACAATATCTGCCACATCTGCGACGGACAGGATTGAGACAACCGCAGGACTAAAAGGTGATCCTTATATGAAAATCGATAGATAATCTTGACTGGCTACATTTTTTATGGTTTGATATTTTGCCTCGTCAAGCCGAAGGTTCACCGTTTGACTTCGAGATCTGGTAAAAATATAGGGTACCCCGAATTTTGAGAGAAAAATGAATTCAATCGATAAGGAATGTGACGGTCTACATTCTTTAAACAATATATTTTGCTCGAAATATGGGTTAACCAAAAGTTTGAAATATTAGAAAACTGATAATCCCATGCAATAATGTTATAGAGAGAACATCAAAAAGACTCCATTTACTCATTTATATATTTGTATCTCAAGGTCAACGTTTGACCGTCAGATCAGGTCAAAATCTGGGATACCCCAAAATTTGATAACCCGCGCACGGACGGGGCTCTGAGCCAACTTAGAACGGACGGGGGGGCGGATAACCGCCGCCCCCAGAGATCTCGAAAACTACGCAACGTAGCGAGAAGCGGAAAACGGCGTTAGGTAGGTCGTGACAAGTACTAGAGAAAGTACTGAGATTACTTTTTGATCGGGGTCAATATTGAGGTCAGCCAGAGGTCAAAAACAGTCAAAAATATTTACCCATATTTCGAGAAATTACTCACATGCTTCAATAATCGGCTAGCTCAATAATATTAACGCGCCCCCGTGGGTATATCCAGCCGAAAAACGCGCCCCGCGGGGGTCAGATCCTGCCCCTCCGTTATCTTCTGAACCAATAAACGGTTAGCGAGACCGCGCAACACGGCGATCCGAAAGTTCTCATTGATACGCACCACAAGGCATACGTGGCATTTTTTCGAAATAAGGTCACATATCAGGTTCAAAGGTCAGGGTAAAAGGTCAAAATGGAGATATTTTAGTTTTGGGGCCATATTTTCTATCCAAAGCCTTAGATTGTAACTAATTGAGCACAAAGTGCTCTCAAAGCCCAAAGGTATAATGAAACTCCTGCATTAAGCAAAAGTGAAATTTTAAGCAAAGGTCAAGGTCAATATCGGTTCACAAAAGATCACTGATGGCAAGAGGTCTACGAAAGTCATGCGACATATGTTTTTTGGGTTGTTTTACACGTGTAATTCGATAGTAGAAGCCATTTTAACAATCTGATACCATAAAAGCCATAAAAGGTCAAAATCAGGTCATATGAGGTCAAATTATGAAATGGAAAATTTGTAAAAAAAAAATATATAGTCCAGTTTTGTCTCAGAAAAACAGTTGTGAAATTTATTTGCCTCTATCTGGTCAAAAAAGGTAAAAAAAAGTTATTTGAAAAAATGACGTCATGAGTTACTAGCACTCAAGGTTTGTTGACACTTATTTCTCTTACATTTATTCTGGTTTTTGAAATTTATTTGGAAAAATTTGTTTTGTAATAATTTTTTACTTAATTTTTTTATGGGTCAAAAACCCAAAATTTTGCAAATCAGATATTGCGATTTTGAAGACAATGCGATTTCCCACCTTTTGGTGCTTTTATTTTTTATTTGCTTCAAACCTCCATTTTCTACGATTTTTCAAACATTCTTCGTTATTCCACCAAAAATGGCATGACATGACGTCATCAAAAGGTAATTTTTTCCCAAATTATTTATAAATTTTAACGAAATTTTTGGAGAAGGCGTTAAATTGATGTAGGATAAGGTACTGCAAGTTTCACGTCGGCATCTGCCATAGTTTTTTGAGTTATTGAGAAAATCCGGGAGGGGGGGGCAGATTATGCCCCCCAGCGGGGCGCGGGTTAAGATAGCTAGGAGCATTCCGAAAAAAGCACGGAAATGCTTTTAAAATGCTCTTTCTGCAACATGCCTTTAAATTTGAGATAGGGTCAATAGTTTTGGCTCAAGAGGTCAGCAAAGGTCAAAATGCTTAATTTCATGGGAAAATTTTGTTGCCAATAATGCTTTATTTATAAACGCTAGAAGATGAGTGCGTAGAAGATGAGTTATCGTACAAAAAAACATATGTCCTTGGGGCTCATTGGATTTGACCTTCAAGAGGTCACGGAAGAAAATTAAAATACGCATTCTTCTGCTAAGCTCCAAAATAGTGACAAGGATGAAAACTGACCATATTTAGCTAGTTTGTGTTCGATTGGGGAGCATTTCAATTTTCTCCCATAGACTTATAGTGGGAGGTCACGAAATTGACATGACCTCAGGTCACCGACATAAAAAATCCGAGAAATACGAACGATTGATACCATTGGCCTCATTACACACTGTGAGTTTCAAACTGTTTGGTTCACCACTGTGGCTTCGGCAATGCCTGTGAAGTTAGCCAACAGCCAACACAACAGAAATTTGCAACGTAAATATTTTTTTTGTCAAAAATACGCATGTAGGTCAAGTCGCATACGAGGATTGAGAATCTGATGTTATTTTCAATGTCAAGGTCAAAGGTCAAGGTCAAAGAGCGAATCCCTCAATATCGACCTTATGTACTTTTTGTGGACAACCGATGCCGTTGCAGACTTTCAAGAGCAACCAACAGAAAGAGCGCGTTCAAAATGAAGATTGGATTTTTACCCGAAATTTCGATTCAAGGTCACTAAGGTCACCAATCGACGTTTAACTACCGAAACCAACAAAACGACCTTTGTACATTTTGTGGACAAACGATGCGTTGACGAATTTTCAAGGGCACCAATCGAAAGAGCGCGTCAAATGAAGATGGGGTTTTTCCGAATTTCGATTAGTCACCTAAGGTCAATCGACGGGTTGAATACCGAAACCAAAAAATCGACCTTTTGTACCTTTTTATGGACAAGCAGTGCGTTGAACCTTTTTTGCAATGGCCCCAATAGAAAGAGTGCGACAAAATGAAGATGAAGTTTTTCCGAAATTTTCGATTAAGGTCACCGTAAGGTTACCAATCGACGTTTTAATTACGGGAAACCCTCCAAAATCGACCTTATGTACCTTTTTGTAGACAACGATGCGTTTCACGAATTTTTCAGGGTACCAAATCGAAAGAGCGCGCCAAATGAAGATGGATTTCCCCCGAAATTTCGCAATTAAAGGTCACCTAAGGTCACCAATCGACGTTTTACTACCGAAAACCCACAAAATCGACCTTATGTACCTTTTTGTGGGCAAACGATGCGTTGCACGAACTTTTCTAGAGCACCAATCGAAAGAGCGCGTCAAAATGATTTTTTTTCCCAAAATTTCGATTAAGGTCACCTAAGGTCACCAATCGACGTTTAACTACCAAAAACCCTCAAAATCGATATTACGACATTACCTCATCTTCATTTTGACGCGCTCTTTCGATTGGTGCCCCTGACAAATTCTTTCAACGCATCGTTTGTCCACAAAAAGGTACATAAGGTCGATTTTGAGGGTTTTCGGTAGTTACACGTTGATTGGTGACCTTAGGTGACCTTAATCGAAATTTCGGGAAAAGTCCCATCTTCATTTTAACGCGCTCTTTCGATTGGTGCCCTTGACAA
>VOPJ01010634.1:0-31552 GCA_014673585.1 Semibalanus balanoides
CACGGGCGGCGCCTGGTCGCCGGGGGACGGTGGTGGTGCGCTAGCAGACTCGGTCGACCACCGGCCGCTGTACGCGCGCCAGCCGGCAGCCGCCGCCGGGCTGGCAGAGTTCGCCCAACACCGTCAGCTGACCTCAGGCCGGATCAGCGGCACCGTTTACGGCCAGGGGCCGACCGAGTACCCGGCGCTGCGCTACCAACTGGCCGGCCGCGACCTCCCCGAGGTCACCTTCTGCGGGCTCAGCGGCGACACGTACAGGTGAGACACGCTCGCATACGCCAGGACGCCCGGAACACCTGAACACCCTCATACACCCAAACTGAGCCGAACACACGGGACATACAGACTTATGTTGATCTGTGTAGTCCTCCAGACCGATTCAGTCTCGGTCGTAGCCGAACGGCAGCTCCGGAGGGTCCTGACGGAGAGGGCGCGGTCCGAGCCTGTTAAGCGTCCGGCTGCAGACCGGGTGATGTGGGCCCTGAGGGAGAGGGCGCGGTCCGAGCCTGTTAAGCGTCCGGCTGCAGACCGGGTGAGGAGGATCCTGACGGAGAGGGCGTGGTCGGATCCTGTTGACCGTCCGGCTACAGACCGGGTGATGTGGGCCCTAAGGGAGAGGGCGTGGTCGGATCCTGTTAACCGTCCGGCTACAGACCGGGTGATGTGGGCCCTGAGGGAGAGGGCGTTGGTTCGGATCCTGTTACGTCCGCAACAGGACCGGGTGATGTGGGCCCTGAGGGAGAGGGCGTGGTCGGATCCTGTTAACCGTCCGGCTACATACCGGGTTAGGTGGGCCCCACCTCTCACTGTAAAGGCGGGCTCCGGCGGGAGGCGCCCAGATTCTTGGACGATGACGTGTATACTCGGACGCTCTGACCATCTGAAACCCGGAATGGGGATACCCCAATGCTCAGGACAGCTCCAAGCAGCCACATGCGTGCGCGCACGCACGCACGCGAGAGAGGCTTCAGTTGGTAGATTGTCATTATTTAATTGAGGTGAGTTTCATTCAGGTGCATGGCTCACCTATTATCCATGTTCGACTTGAAACTGGCGAATATGTGTTAATGCAGGAGATGTAAACTCTTTCTTGAAGGGTTTAGCTTTGTTGTTTACCGTAATCTCTGCCGGGTGGTAATATCACTGACACTTGATTGTGTGTTTGTGTGTTGGCAGGTCGGGCCCGCTGAAGGAGGACTTGGCCATCGCCTGGGATGCCGTTTCGGGCGTTGGTCGCTCTTCCCGGGAGCCCAGCGTTGACAGTGACGCCGTCACCACCACCAACAACAACAACAGCGGCGCCTGGCCGTTCACCAGCGACGGCACTCTGTGGCAGGCGGCCGGCGAGCGCGAGCGGCGAGACCGCTCCGCCGATCGCGCCCTCTGGGAGGCGCGCGCCGACCCTGGCCGGCGCTGCAGCTCCGTCGACAGCGCCATCTGGGAGCAGGAGCCCACCGCGCTCTGGGAGGCCCCGAACAGCCTGGTGGAGCCAGAGGGCGCCACTGTACCGGCGGCGCTCTGGGAGGCGCAGGGCAGCTTGGTGGAGCCAAAGAGCACCACCGAGCCGGCGGCGCTGTGGGAGGCCCCGCGCAGTCTCGTGGAGCCAGAGGGCGTCACCGATCCGGCGGCGCTGTGGGAGGCCCCGCGCAGTCTCGTGGAGCCAGGAGGGCGCCACCGATCCGGCGGCGCTGTGGGAGGCCCCGCGCAGTCTCGTGGAGCCAGAGGGCGCCACCGAGCCGGCGGCGCTGTGGAAGGCACAGCGCAGTGGAGCCGGAGGGCGCCGCGGAGCATACCATCTGGGAGCCGCGCCGCAGCCGGGCAGAGCGGGAGAGTTCAGTCGAGCTGACCTTATGGGAAACATCGGGGGAGCCGGCGGAGCGCACCGAGACGACTGTGTCGAACATCTGGGAGTCGGAAGTGGCGCCGGTAGCGCGCGACACCTCCATCGATGCGCTGTGGGCGTCTCGTGAGCTCAGCCAGCGTGAGCAGTCGATCGACGAGGCGTCCTGGGAGCGGCGCAGTGACCACGTCTCACAGCGTGAGAAGTCTGTGGACGAGCCGGCAGTGGACACACGCTGGGAGGTGCTGGGTGAGCTGCCCCGCCGCCAGGGGTCGGTCGACCGCAGTCTCTGGCAGTCGCCGACCGATCTCAGCCTATGTGACGGCTCTGTCGATAACACTATCTGGGAGGCGGTGGACGATCCGCCGCCGCGGCGCGACCTCTCGGCTGAGAGAACCATCTGGGAGTCGGCGGCCAGAGGCGAGACGGAGGAGGAGACGCCGTGGCGGGTGGCGGCCGCTCTCTCTCGACAGAGGTCGGCCGACCTGCCGCTCTGGGAGGCCGAGGAGGCCGCCGGCTGGCCATCCTGGGACGACCCGCTGATCCGCGCGCCCGAACACATCTGGCGGCGCGCCGAGCCGGCCGCCACCCTGCCAGAGTGGAGCGGCGCGCAGCCGGAGAGAGCTGACGGCAGAGACGCTGGGAAGGAGGAGGAGGGGGAAGAGGAGGAGGTTGGCTGCCTGCTCTGGCGGCTCGGAGGGGACGACGTGCTGGCTCAGACGGGTCTGTACTCGACTGACGCCGCCGACGCCGGCCGCAGCTGGGAGTTCATCGACGAGAATAACGTCAAAAACAAGATCGACGCCAACGTAAGTGGTGACGGATGATTGGGGGTAGCACGTAGTCGCAAGACAGTTATTTCGTTGGGGTGCAACTATGAACGTCTGCAGACCGTTCATGTTATCGCTATTTTGTATTCTATCGGGCCATTTGATGATCTAGATCACAGGTACGTACCGTGCCCACGTGCGGGTGCCCGTGCTGACCTTTGGTTTGGCCTGATGCAACCACCGCTAACTTCCTGTGTCAGCGGCCTCCGTTAATAAGCTGATGACTGGCGACTTCCTGATGACTGTGTGTGGGTTTGTGACTGATGTCTCACACCGACGACTTATGATTCTGTAACTTGATTGTGGTGTCATTTAATATAAATTTTCGACGAAGAAAGAACACCTATTTCAGGTCACTGGTTGCTGGTTTCAGATGTATTTGTATGTGTGCCTGCGTGACGTCAGAACTGCCTGCCGTATGTATTGTCTGTGCGTGTGGGACGCGTCCGACTGACGTTACTGTTGGTGTGCGCGGCAGGCCGGCACTGACGGCGGCCCGCTGGCCTCGGAGCTGGCGGACGGAGAGTCGGACTGGCGCGTGCTGCCGGCGCTGCGCCACCTCTCAAAGTGTCTGGGCCTGTCGGAGGGAGCGCCGCTGCCGGACGGTGTGGCGCTCAAGGCCTGGGCGCTGGAGGAGCAGTGGCGACGAGATGACGGACTGCAGCGGCCAACCCGCGACCGACGAGGAGTCAGGTCAGACCGCGTCACAGCTGTCCACCGCTGTCCACTGCCTCTGCATCTCCCACCCACCCGGCTCCGGCAGCCAGTGTGCTGAGAGCGGTAACACCGCAGTGTATGTGTGTGTGTGGGTCCGTGCGTGCTGGATGCGTGTGACTTGCCATTAACCTGAGTATCGGTGATGCGGTCCTATCGCGGTTCCTGGTCATTGGTAACAGGGTCCCCACTTTCGCCATACACCCGTTGTGGTGTCTGTGCAGTCGATTCTCGCTCCCTCTCTCTCTCTCCAGTCTCTGTATCTGCCAATCGTCCGCTATTGTAAACCTCTAATACTCTGAGGCCGCTGCCACCGGCGCATGTCTCTATATCTTGCTCGCATCACTGGTATGTACTTTCTGGTTATGTACAAAACATCCCTAATTACCATCTATGGTGTGGTGCTAAGAACGCCTGCGGACCGCGTCTCTTGGTGTTAATGTAAGTGTACCGCCGTTGGCTCCGGGTATGTGCGGTGAAATTTTACTGTATCGTTTGATATAGGAAATAACGTATTGGTGAGCTGCAGCACAAATATTGCTGGACACACCATTAATAAGCCCCGTAGTTGAAAGCGCGTGAAACGTAAAGCTTAAAACATTTAACGAAAAAAAATCCCACACGTCCTCACGCGGCATCAAAATCAATTGCATAAGAACTACAAAAAGTTTGTCGGCAAATACAATGCAATGCGTCAATGTGATCAAAGTAGTAATAGGACCGATTTTGCACGTCGACTGACATGCATGAACTTGTTTTCCGAAACCACATCATTTTGGGTTTGAAGTTAGAACAGAAAATAACTAAATAACTTCACCAAAACGTTTGTAGCGGTTGTGCGTAAATTACATTATGAAAGGGATGTTTTGTGGCAACTTCTAAAAGTATATCACAGCTGTTTCCAGAGTTTCCTCTTTGCTCATGCATCACTGTCATGAGCGCTGACATTGAGTTTCCTAATCTAGATTTGTCCAAAGGTGTGACCAGGTCTATCAGATGTGTTAACCGCTTCGTTTCATAGTGTATGCCTGCCACTCACAGTCCCCACCCTCTGAACGCTAGGACTCGTGACGCTAGACCACCGATCCTGCCTCGAACGGGTCGTGTGAGAATGAGGAATCTGGCGGACAATGTTGTCTCGGCCTGAACCTTATCACCGCCTGAGGATGCACGTTGTGGTTTTCAGGAGGTCTGACCGCAAGCGTCCCTGTAGCTATTTTATGGAAGGCAACTGCAAGCGGAACGATTGTAAATTCTCGCACGACTTGTCCGCAATCACGTGCGTGTTTTGGGAGGAAAGCGGCTGCTTCAAGGGCGTTCACTGTCCCTTCCTTCACGGCTACCCGGCGTGAGTACCTTAACGCTCTTCCTCTGTCTCTGTGTCTGCCTGTCGCCTGTCAGTCTTGCAGCTCCTACTAACTGAAATACTAATTATCAACAGCTGCTACCCATGGACGCCACATAACCGTCGAAGTTTGGGCGCCCCTAAACGCTAAAACACCGCCATCCCACCACAGCCACTACCCAGCTGCAGCCCCTACTAACTGGGCAGCGGCCGATCAGTTCCGTCAGCGCCATCTACCCGGACGGAGAGGCCAGTTAATCTGCATTGGGTGGCTGGTTACGGCAGGTGGAGTGGTGATTGGTGACGGATACAGACCATCGGGTCCGGTCCGCGACTTTAACTCGCGCACTGGAGAGTTCAAGAAAATGGCCTGACCTTAGGTCACCGATATGAAAAATCCGAGATATACGAACTATAGGTAGTGATGCTCCCATGAAATCCTGTAAGTACGAAACTGATCAACTAAAAACTCTGGCTTTGGTAGGGCCGTAAACTTTTTTGGAGGTGGGGGTCACATGACCCGGCCTGGTGACCTGACCTGACATGACCTGAAGTCATAAAAATACAGAAGGCTGGGCAAAAGATGAATGAACGGGTACTGAAAGTTTGGCGGCGCTACGCGCCGCCGTTTTCCAGATATCCCGGAAAAACCTGAGGGTCTAAACGCCCCCCCCCCGGCCCGTGCGCGGTAAAAGTTCCGATGGATGGATTGTCGCGCAAAAATGCGATTATTAAGGGACCTTGGCCAGCCTTCCCAAAAAGTTCTCAAATGTAACGCCGCTTGTGGCTAAATATGAAGTAACGTTGCCGAACACGATTAATGCATTTGTTTACTTACCGTGACATACAGAGATATTCATAAAAAGTTAGTTTAACTCTCTCGCTGATGACGTCATATGAAGGAATTTCGGGAATAGAGAAAAACCTTCACGCTGCCATATGTACGGTAATGTATGGCCAAATGTAAAAACACATATACATACATATAAGAGTGATTCGACGTCATCGGCTTCAGGGGTTCCCCGTTCAAATACACTGGGTGACTGGGGATGTTACAGATGTTCAAAACCCAAACTCAAATTTCTTGATATACAGATACAGAATAGAATAAAATATATATATTAACTTATATATACATAATTTCAATGCCTAGCACGGAAAATGGCTATCTCAACTCAAATATAATGTTAAGGTGGGACAGTTCCTTTAATCATCAATGCTGGTAATAGCTCTGCGAGTGTGAACTCTGTCGTCACGCCCGCTACCATGGATAAGAAATACCTGGATTGGCCACGCTGTCGGCGCCTTTGATGTAGGAGACCATGGCGGCCGCCTAGCGGTGGAAGCGCGAAGCTTCGGCATACAGGAGAGCTCCCGCCAACTACATCAAGCCGAACACGTCCCCCTCGTTATATTCCGATCCAATAACCGCAGCGAAACATGCAAGGCGGCAATATAGACGCTTCATGAGACGCATCCGAATCATACGATAAATATTCGAATAAGGTATTATTTACCTTAAGTATTTACCTTAAGTAAAGGTCATTAATGTACCCTTTCGAGTATTGAGACCCTTTACTCAGTGGTGCCTCCTCTCTTACTTTCGAAGCCTGAGGTCGGCTGCTGTTTATTAACCTACAGTGCTGGCCACAGTGAATGCTAGTAGGAGAACCTGTAGTTAAATTTATCAGGATGGTTCTCCCATTCTTTCCCCAATCTGTACTTGAATGATTATACACTCGGTGCTTCGACGGCATCCTTGGAAAGCCTGTTCCACGCCTACTTATGTCAGGTCAAATTATGACGCTTTGATTATGTCAGGTCAAAGCCAGGGCAAGGGCAAAAGATGAGGTATTTGAGTTGATGGTCATTCTTTCCATCCAAAGCCTTAGATTCAAACTCTTTCTGCACAAATTACTCTCAAAGGTATGATTAACAAATTAACTCAAAGGTATGGTATGAACAAAAAGGTACTAAGTATTGTTGGATCCCAGATTATTTCTCATCCATGCCGCTACCTGGCGGTAGATGGCGCTGCCGTCGTCTATTGTCCCTTTCTGGGAGCGGACTTACATACACAGCCGACACAAGGTTGGCCATGCGAAACGATCAACAAACAGCAGTTATTTAACAGGTAATTTGTTTTTTGATTGGATGTCTGGTGGTGGTTCGGAAATCGATATTAAAGGGGTGATGGCTGTACCTTTTGCTTTTTTTAGTGCGGTGCCGGTGTTGAGACGCTTTAATTGTTTCCAACGTGTTTCCGACCTGCTTTGCTCCATATGTGTTTCCAACTTGTATTTTGTGTAGCCTGTGTGACGTCTAACCTCTGAATGTGTCGCTCCACAGAGACGATGAGGAGGAGGACGAAGATTCGAGCGACTCGGCGAAAAGAGCGGTCCCAAAAAAGTCATTTAAACTGGAAAAAGAAGATTTCCCTTCTCTGCACAACATGAAAAAGTGGCACAGAAATGACGAGGTATGCTCTTCGTAAACGTTATTTCGACAATTTTTGTTATAGGTCTGTTCCATTGCTTTTTAGGTATGCAAGTAAAAATGTAAACACGGTTATATGAACGTTTAATATTAGATCAGGGTGTACGCACAAATTATGTTACACCCAACATCAACCACGGGCTGGTGTGCATTTTCCCATCTTTTTCGTCTTTGGCTTTCAGCTATTATTTTGTTCCCGAAAATTATTTGTTTTGTTACAGCATTTATTTGTTTTTCTAGTTTGCGCTGTATATTTCATGCCGTTTTCTCGTTCATCGATTATCGTTGTGGAAATATTTACCTGTATCTGTTCATACTTTGTGACCTGCTTTTCCTCGAGTAGCAGCTGCCGTGTCTGACCTGTGTGCGTCGTTCTGCAGGAGGACAACCGGAAGGCGGGCCGGCGCAACTGCCGGCGGCACAAGTCGTTCTCGGACGCCACACTGGGCGTCGGCAGCGGCGAGCCGGAGCTGCATCGGCCGGCTATCGGCGGCCGCGGCAAACGGCGCCGCCACCACTCCAAGAGCGAGGGTGTGCGGCCGGCCGACACGGGCGCCCGCCGGCCCTGAGCCGCCCGCCACTAGGAGAGAGCAATGGCCGCCAGCCAGACACCACAGAGAGCCAGCCGCCGCACAGCAGACAGCACGGTGTGTCGGACGTGAGAGGGCCGGGTGCAGACCTATCTGTCAGTGAGAGAAAGAGAGAGAGAGGGGGTAAGAGCAGCAAGAGAGGGAGGAGTGGATGGGTTGCGGATAGCACGGAGAGGAGCTGTGATGGGGCGGCGGTGAGAGGAGCGGCGGCGGTCCGGTGGCCGGCCGACCCCAGCGCGGCCCGGCCGGCCACCGGACGGACGGCCCCGCACCGCCCGCCGCCACCAGCCAACCAGTGACGTTCCCGTGTAATATGTGCAAGCTTCGCTGACAAAACTATTAACTCATTGTTTTGTAGTGGGCGATCGGTTGGAATTGTGTCGTCCCACCCTTATCAAGCGCGGAGTGTTTTAATCCAGAGGCCTGCTCAAGTCGGCAAGACTGTTCCCCAACAAAAGAAAGAGCTTAACCAATGCGAAATGGTCGGCAGACAAACTGAACCTGATACCCGCCGTGCTTACACGCCTAAAGAAGTGTACGGGTCAAAATTGTAGGTATTTAGTGTAGACGACTTGCATGGCCTAGCCGTGGGCAGACCAAAGCCAGCTCTGAACGAAAGCTACCGGCCGCTGAGACGAGTGATGAGTCAGACTGTCACGGAGCTAGGACAAATGAACGATATTAGACTAGCAGCATCTTTTGTCAGCCTCACGCATTGTTTTGTTCCTTCCTGTTCTTCGTCTTACCAAACACGTTGTGTAAGTGTTCTAGTTTCCTTCACCAAAGTCGGCGTCGCTGCTGTGACTGCTCGCGGGCGAAGATACACAAATGGAAACCCAGTCCGACGCAAATAAACGTCAAACCTTGTATGCAGTTTTATGTGGGGTGTCTTGGCTCGGGTTCTGCCATTGTGTTCTGGGGGTTAGGGGCTGTTAACACAGCGACTGACCAATGCTTCCACAGGGAGGGCGAAGCTCGCGGCCAAGCAGAGCCAATGTGCTCATAAAACGATCAATGGGTGTCATGTCCTATTCACACGCGCCGTGCCGGTGCTCGGCCCCACATTCGCCGTGCCGGGGGGAGGGGTTCTCAGCGTTCCTAAGTCCTATGGGGCGAAGGCAAAAAAGAAAGTTCGGCAAAAATTATTTTGAAACTACGATAGCTAGGAACAAACGGAAAATTGTTATGTTAAACTCATGGAGTATGCAATGCGATCGCTATTGTTGTCATCAGATTTTAGCTCAAGTCAATAGTTAGGCTCGGCTTGAGGTCATCAAAGGTCAAAAACTTGTTTTCCTGAATAATGTTTAATCTAAAAACGACAGAGCGTTTTTTTAACACCATCGTGTTTGCCTGGTCAAGCGAAACATTTATATGGTGACCTGATTAGGTCATTTTCACAAATTGACCTCAGGTCAATGTCATTTGGGTGACCCAGGTAGCCGGTAGATCATGTTGCATATGAGGCAACGCGGCCCCAGACGAGACAAACACAGTGGTGTCAACCGCTCGTCTCTATCTTTATTCTATCATTAGTGATTAGCAAATCATTGCTGATAACCTCAGATGACCTTGAAGAGATCACTGAGCAACAATTGCACCTTGGTCATCCAGAATGAGCTAAAATAACATGATTCTGAAAGAATCAGCCTGATCAAATGCATATTGTCTGAAAAGGAAGCATGTGTTTATTTTCCTGTTCACTCATAATGGGGAGGTCAGGAAATTGACCTGACCTTAGGTCACCGATACAAAAATCCGAGATTGACATATTTTAGGTACTTTTGAGTTATGACCTTATGAAATCCTGCGAGTTTCAAATTATCGGGCAATAACTGTGGCTTTGGCACAAGCATATAGGAAGGCAAGGTTACTTGAGGTGACCTTGTGACCTGACCTGAGATGACCTGAAGTCATTTTTTGACAGTGTGGGCAATTGATGTTCAAACAGATATACCAAATTTGGCGGCGCTGCGCGCAGCCGTATTCCCGCTATTCCGGAAAAACCTCAATAGGGTCAAAATGAACCCCACCAGGCGAGGTTTAACCCTATTCCTGGAGGGATGAAAAGTATACGAATCTGTCGGGGGGGGCTTATTCGGCCCCCCCTTCAGATCTCGCTGCCATAAGAGCTACGAACATGAAACTTAGTATGTAGTTAGGGTCAACAATGAACTCTATTTTGTAAAAATTTGGTGACCTTGGGTCATTATCTTCAAGGTCTAAATGACGTCATCAAAAATTATTTTTGTCAAACATGATATTTCAGGAAAACCTTGCCTATCTCGGAAACTAGTGGCAGCTAGGAGGAATCCACAAATCGCTGTAAAGCGCGTTTAATTGTCTTTCCATATCCGTAAGCAGTCAGAAGTGACCTCAAGTCAATGGGTTTGGCAACTGTCAGAGGTCAACAAGTGTTAAAACCCTGTTTTCAAGCAAATGTTTTGCCGCTAATAACGCCTTTTATATCAAATTACTATCACAGCACTTTATCTTTGGTACCATCCCATGTTGTCTACGTCACATCTGTCGTTCGCGAATTCATATAACTTGTGTCAAATACGAAAATTTTGACCCGGGTCAAGGTCAAGGGTCAAGGTGACTTAAATCGTCAAAATGCATATCAAAGACGCGTATTGACGAGAGCAACATGTTGAGACCCATTTGTGAGTCACTATGATGCTTCTTGTTACGAGTTAGATTGGTTAAGAAGGTGGTTGCGTGACCTTGCAATGACCTTTCAAAAGGTCACTGGGAAGCTTAAAATCACACCATCAGAAAGAAAATATTCATGTTCCCCCCTTTTCATCAGAGAATGGGGCTATAGATGACATGATATCTGGAAATAATTGGATTGAAATGCAAGTGTGATTAAACCCGTCGTTTTTCGATTGTTTCACCATATACTTATGATTGGACACTTAGCATTGTGATCCCTGACATCAGGTCATCAAATAATTATAGAGTGTGCACCCTAGAAACTGTTCACACATATTATTTGGCATGTTTCTACGTTCACATATCTTCCGCTTTTTTTTTTTTTTAAACGTCATGAAAATAAAAGAACTTGCATCATTTTGTGAAAAAAAATAAGTTTTCAAAAAAAAAATAGATTTCAAATCAAAATTTGAAATTTGAGTGATAGGCGAGTCTGAAAAGCAATCACATTCTCTACCGATGTATTTTTTGTCATAACCACTTCCTTCAACACACACAACTCCATGAGTGCCTCAACCACGCAAAGATTTCTCTGTCAAAACGTTCGAATCTGGCCCTCTCCAATTAATACTTGTCTGTGAACTCCTCTAATATATTCAATTGAAAATAAGTACACCATTCGATGCGCAATGAAACGTTGGAAAAGCCAGTCATGGTTTGAAAAATTCTGAGTTGAGTTATCAATGACCCACTAACCGCGAAAGAACGCTCAAGGGGGCCGATTCGCCCGCCCCCCCCCGACAGTAATAGGGTTAAAGGAGTGTGCCTACTCACAGTTGGTCAAATGTGGAGTTGGTTGACACTAGCTGTCTGTAGGAACTATTTTTTCTGAATTTAGCCATGTACTTCATTTCCCAGAATCACTTTAAGTTGTGAGATATTCCAAAAGTCCGGCCAATCACATACTGGGCAGTACTTAATTATCGATAGTCGCCAGAGAGCCTGCTTCGCTACTAGAAGCATTTGCTCTTAAATACAACGTAGCATATATTGTTAGCTCTGGCCAATAGAAAACCCAACTCGTTGCGAGCCAACTGTATCAAACAGCTGCGAACAAGATTTTTCGTATTGACTGCTAGCAAAACCGTATATTTGCTCATAAAGGTTTGTTGAGTTCTTTACGTGCGCCATTATCAGGGTAACATCTTTGCCTACGTCGTTTTACCTTCAGTGCGATACGCTTATGTTTTTGAAACCATAATACATGAAAGCAAAACAGATATAAGTATAAAAATTCAACTTAAAGGGGGCTCCAGACGTGAATTTTTAGTTGTAATCCTCACTAATCAAAAAGCCAAATAACTTCTTACCGATACATAAAAATATACTTGACATTTCAAAAAAGTAGTAAGGCACACTCCCTTATACAAAAATACATCCTCAGTTATACACGGCTAAAATTAAGCAACGTAGTAAATAGGTAAAACAGTATTCGCGACATTACACTAATTCGAGTAAAGGACTTTCCCAAATTCGGGTTAAAGGGAGTGTTTGCCTACGTCAAATTGGTCATGGTGAAGTTCTGTCTGACACGGTCGTGTAGAACACGATTTTTCTTGGAATTTAGCCGATATGGCTTCATTTCCCCGATGTCACTTTAGTGCTGAGATATTTCAAAGTCGCCTCAATCACATTCTGGAAGAATTTAATTATCATGGTTCGCCAGCGCAGAGCTTTCGCTGACTAGAAGCATTGCTCTTAAAGTTACAACGCTACATATATTAGTTAGGCTCTGGCCAATAGCAAACAAACTCGTGAGCACTGATAACAGCTGCAAAGCAGATCCTTGATCACTCTTTAAAACAAAACCTCATACATTGCTCATAAGGGTTTGTTTATCGGTCTAAGTGTCGCCAATTATACGGTAACATCTTCGCTACTCTGTTTATAGTGACGACTATGAGTGTTTAGAAACAAGCAAAATGCATAAACAGAAAAGTATAGAGTAAAAAATTCAACTAAAGGGGCTCCAGACGTGAATTTATCGTAAACCAATCAATCAAACCATGGCCTTTACTCGTATAAGAAAAATATTATTTTGACATTCAAACCGGTAGGCACAACTCCCTTATAAGAGTACTCGCCTATAGCCTGACAGCCTCCCCCCTGAGGATTTTCTTGAATAACTTTTTACACATATCGCGTATCTTTCTGAAAATTTCAGTAGCTGAGTTTACAACAATTATACGTATCCCGTAAAATTTGCATAAACATTGGTCAATAACTTCTGGAGATTATGACGTTTTGATGTCATGTTCGTAAAAAAGCGTCAAATATTGGAAATTCATGGAAAATAAAGTTTTGTAGCAAATTAAAAACAAAATCCAGGAAAGACGTGAAATTTTATTTTATTTTAAATGACAATTTCGGAATTTCAAAATTTTATTTTTTTGACCCTTTAAAAGTCCAACTGATTTTTTGGAAAAAAATCACACAAAATCAACATTTTGAAAGATATCTTAAAAACCGGAATATATGTGAGAGAACTCAGTCTGGATAACACCCAAACCAAATTTCAAAACAATGTCTCTTTTTTGACTGAGTGATGGTTTCCTAAGTGTAAGAAACTTATGACGTCGTTTTTTATTTGACTTTTTTTACTTTGTTTTACCAGATACGAACAAATAAATACTTTTTTGTATTCAGGAGCAAAAACTGGTCTGGAAACATGATACGCTGTGACATGCATTGATGATGGGGAACATGATATGCATTTTTATTTACATTTAACACTTTCTAATTTTTATATTTTCTGGACGTTTTTTTCCGGACGTGATCGAGTCGAGGTTGCTAATGCTAATCGCCCATAACAATTTCCATCTATGGTGACGACTTTCGTTCCTAACTATCCCAGACCTAAAAATCGATATATGTTCAGACAGCTAATTCAACGACCAACATTTTGACGCTAAACCAAATCATTTGTATTCACAACTTTAATAATTACGGCGGAGAGAGCAAAATCGCTATTTTTGGACGTGGTCAATATTAGGTCATTCACTTGATCTGAAACAAAAAATATATACTATTAGTTTCCTTACATGACAGGCAACATGCTGGTTTTTACGGCGTTGCTCTATCTTGCTTTGTTTGGGAGTTAACAGGGGGCTGTCAGCCCCCCCCCCGTACGGCGAAGGTGAGAAACGGTGAGGGTTAATCATGACTGAAATGTCATGTAAACTAAACCATATCTGAGTAAACAAAACATAACATCGCACAAGCACCCATAGTGGGGCTGGTTATGTTGGAAAGGGGAGTTGTGAAAAATGATCTTACAGAATAAAGTGAGCACCCTCGGTAATCAACGTAATGCAGTGTCATCGTTTCCATCATTGCCGCTTATTTGTATGACAATAATAGTGTTGGATGATCGAAATGGCACCGATTAGACTAGCTGAAGAACCCTTCCTTATGATTGTGGTCGGCATGACTTCTTTTAACACGCGCCCTGGAGAGGAGGGGTGGGGGCGAATCCGCCCACCCCTCCTGTTTTGTTTTTGTTTTTTTTTTACCATAGCGGAAAAACGGCGGCGCGCAGCGCCGCCGTTTTTTCATACCTGTTCGAAAATGAACTACCCACATTATGCAAAATGCTTGGTCTCATGTCATCTCGGGTCAGGTCACCAGACGAGGTCACGTGATGACCTCACATACAAAACGTCTTTGGTCGTATGTAGACACAGTTTTCGAACGATTTATTTCACACTTTCAGGATTTCATAAGGTCATAGATACCTACCATTTGTTTATATCGGATTTTCTGTATCGGTGACCTAAGTCAGGCCAATTCCGTGACCACCAATTACTGATGTCAATAACTCTCGATGTAATTGAGAGTAGAGTACGTGTTGAGAATAGGTACCGCAATATGTTGTCGTCGTCGAGCACACGCCTTTCAATATGCACATGACTACTTGGTCACCCACTTGAACCTCTCTGACCTGAGGTCAAATTTATTCCGAAGGTTGACCTCACCTGTTAAAAAATAATATCATTCAAAGCGCCTTTACGAGACAAACATGATGGCGTCAAAAGAATTGCTTTATTGCCATAAGTTAACCAGTTATTAGCAAAANTGAAATAAACGTGATTATTACTAACGTGTGTATATGCTACGGAAAGTGGTGTTCTATGTGTTTTAAGGTGAATTTCCTTTTTTAATGTTTAAAAAAAAACGAATAAAATATGTTTTTCCCGATTTTTCCCCATTTTTATCTCGAATGCCAAATTAGGTGAGAAGCCCAAATCCTTGGGAAAAAAATGAGGTACCTCTTTGCCAAAAAAGTTGCCCCCCAAACCGAGCGGCTGGATCCGCCCCTGACACACATCACACACATCACACACATCACACACATCACACACACACACATCACACACATCACACACATCACACACATCACACACATCACACACATCACACACACATCACACACATCACACACATCACACACATCACACACATGTATACAGTACGTGGGCACCCGTGTTCACTTGGCGTGCAATCTCCGCACGGCCGACTCAGTGAAGGCTGCAGACCGGTTTCGACATTCTCATAGTAAACGAGTTGCCCTGCAAAGCACGTCATACAGGTCAGGATATTATCATCTTCGTGGCATATAAAAGCGAGCTGCGATAGACGCTATTCAGTCATTCATCGCCCTCCTCTACTACAGTAACTCGTCTCAATCACCAAGCATGAACTCGAAATTTGTGGTAAGTAATGTAATGAACTTCATTGGTTAATCAGAATAGCCACATTTCAGAACTGCCATTGGAATAAATTCCTTGTTCACGTAATGTTTCGCATGAAGTGTATCGTAACGATCACTGTAGTATTGAAAACGATTTATTGTATTCTTCACTAAGGTACCCTTCAGAAATAACAATGCCACTGTATTACAGGTTGTGCTTTTCGCTGCCCTGGTGGCTGTCGCCTCAGCAGGCTACAGAGGAGGCTCCCTCAGTGGTGCCAACTTCAACAGGGGTGGACACATCAGCAGCTTCGGGCGCTTTAACGGAGGCGGACAGCATTTCAACTCCGGATTCCGCGGCTCCAACTTCAACAACGGTGTCCGCCTCAACGGCGGCTATGGCGGTGGTTTGGGTGTCAACAGTTTTGGCAACGGCGGCCAGCGTTTCAACTCTGGGTTTGGCAGCGGCAGCCATTTGAGCTCTGGCTATGGCAACCGCTTCAACTCCGGACTCGGCAGCGGCTTCAACAGCGGTACGGCATCGGAGTGGCATCGCAGCAGCCGTCTTCATGGCGTCCGTACCGGTGGCGTCGGGTTCAGCCGGTTCAACAGCGGCGGCCGCTACCACTAACACATCACCACTCGGAGACACTCGCGTACACTGCAGCCCAGCATCGGGCGCAGTGCTGGTTTATCTTACTGTGTGAAGTGTTGCAGTCCAGTCACCCTCAACCTCAAATCTATCTGAAATGTGTCTTTTGTCTGTTTCCTGATCCAGCCATTCCAATGGAATAACGTAATACCGGCACCTTTAGCTGAGTGGAGAAATTAATATTTGTAGCTTTTGCTGTCCGAACCATGACATTTTGTGGCGGAAAGGTCAGTAATATGTTTTTTGTAACATGACTGACTGTGTGAATACATGTCATTGAACGGCTAACTGAATTGTTGTCGAATTTTAGGTTGGACTGGTTTAGGGAGACACTTTGATGCCGTTTCGGAAATTGATTCGCTCTATGATAACTTGAAACACGCAGCTACAAACGAGAATCAGAACAACAACAATAATAACTAGAATAGAGCAAGAAGAACGACCTTGGAAAACAAACACAGATAAATCGAGGCAAAATACGAGGCAAAACCGAGATAACACCGACGCAAAGGACGATTTTTTCTTTAAAAAATTACAACACGTCGGCCCCAAATTAAACACACCAGCAACAACAAACATCGATTACAGCACTAGCAAATGCAAAGGAAGAATTATAACATTGATGGGGAACATTACGATTCCAACGATTCGGAGTGCTCGGAAGTCATCGACTCTGCTAGTTATCAGACGCAAGCGCATTCTGTACTCGGAAGCAAATGTCCGTGCCAGACATGACCGACCTGATGCCAGCACCGGCGCCCGGAAGCGCACGCGATTGGTCGAGCCTGCACGGGTAACGTGACAGGTCACAGTGACGTCACGTCCGACATCCACCTCTGCAGCGTCAAGAACCGACAATGAAGGGAACTAAGTGCAAAATCGAGACAGAAAACAAGCGAGAGGCAGTTTAAATTCGAACTACATACAGCGACGCCTTCGATATACTTGTCTGCAATCAATAGAAGACCTGTGCAAAGTTTGCTGCAGCTTGTTACAGGGGTGGATCCAGCCGCTCGGTTATGGAGTCACCTTTTTGGTGCAAAAAGGTATTCCCATTTTTTTCCTCGGCGGTCTGGGGCTGGTCATCTTATTTTGGTGTTCTAGATTGTTTAGACAAAATCATTTTTTCGGAGAAAGTCACTTTTTGATATTTCGTTTCTGTAAGAAACATTTTTTGTTATCACTTAAAAAAACACACCAAAACATGATGTTCCGGGGCATATACACAGATAGGTAATAATAACGTTTATTTCATACAGACTCGCAGGAACGTCACCGATAATAATTTAGGGGGTCGGCTGATATGTTGAAACATGTATATTCATTTTATTTGCGTGTATGCCTTTGCAACATTTTTTAATGATGATTTCCATGTTATAATAGGCATTTAGTTAGCTAGTGCCGCACGCATTTTCTTCTGGTTTGCCTGATAAAACCCAAAAATCAAGGCGGTGGGCCTTGTAGAGAAGACGCTAAAAAGGCTTTTAATTCAATTCAACGTCAAGACGAACCGAAGACAATGGCGATGGCTTTGTCATGATGGTGGCCACCGATATGACGCCGCGAAGCGTCGTGAAAGTTGTAATTTGAGGTAGTGCAAAACGACAAACGCACATGTGACGAACCGTGCGTCACGTTCATCAGCTGAGCACCCCTCCTGCAGCTACTGCGGGTGATAACCGAGCTAACGGAGCTCCTTTCATTCTAGAGCCCTGCAATAATGGAATGGTCAAGACGCAGACCTCAGGCGTGGTTGTGGCGTTGATGAAATGTGACTTATCTGGTGTGAAGTAGTCAAACGACGAAGTATTTTATTGGAATATTTATGTGACAAATGTTAATCGAGTGAAGGAAGGCCTTTTAATTATATATCGTAAATAAGGCCCTTACAATATATCGAATATATATATATATATATATATATATATATATATATATATATATATATATATATATATATATATATATGCCCAGTGAATAAGCAATAAACGGAAAACGTCGGGTATTTGGGTATTTGCATTTTTTTTTATTAGTTTCAAAACATGAATTATTAGATTAATATAATCCTTTCACTTGAAGTATTTATGTGATGTATGATGTTAGCTGATGTGTTATGCGACATATGTTTTAGACATGTTCTCCTGTAATAGGAACATGAAAAGGCCAGTTTACTGGAAATGCTCTTACCCGGCATTCACTGGGGGGAGGGACATTTAGCGCCTCCTTGACGAATTTTCGTGATGACTCAGAAACGATCAGTGCTATCGAGGTGAAACTTCAGATACCTTCTGGTATATTAATTTTACGCCTTGTTTGCAGAAATAAAGCAATTTCATTGATTGTATTTAGATATAGTGAATTTTGTGACACTACACATGATTTTGACACAAAAGCAGCTGAAATTTAACAGACCGTACAAAAGTCAAAACTGCTTAAGATCGCAAATATCAGGGGCTACTAAAATAGTTATTTTTAAAAGTCTTATTTTTTACCACTAAAATTACATTTTTTAATGACAATAACATAGAAATTTGCAAAGATATTGAAAAAATAGAAATGAATGTCAGAGAAACATATACGAACAACTACCATACCAAATTTGAAATTTATATCATTTTTTAATGAGTGATTGCATCTTAAGCACTAGTATAGTGAGTTACCAGTATAGCTACTGGTAACTCACGACGTCATATTTTGACTTTCTTTTGCTTTTATTGTCAAGATACAGACACTGTAATTCTAAGAAGAAAACAATGTCTAAAAACGTACCTTTTCATTTATATTTATCAATGTCAAAATGTTGACATTTTGTGACCTTGCTTTGACTTAAGCTCGAGAAGAATAGCTTCATTTAAATTAATTCAGGTGGTAAAATGAATATCACAATCGAATTATACTCGTAAAATGATCCATAAAACATGTGTTGTGCAACCCATGTTTAACACATGATGACGAAAGTCATGCACATGACTTTCGTAGATATTTTGTGTATAGTGTTCTTTTGTGATCTGACCTTGACCTTGATCTTTGTCAGCGATCTCATTTATGTCCATGCGGGATGTGGATCATACTTTTGGAAGCACTTATGGTGATAATGGTTGCAATGGAAGGCTTTGAATGGAAAGCATGATTAATAAACTAAAAAAATCGTTTTTGAGCTTTGACCTGACCGTGCCCTGATATATGACTTCAATTTCTAATTTTCGAGCATGCTTTATATTTTTATTCTCCATCGCTTTCGAATGCCAATTGTGGCGTCTCGCTGCGATAGTGGTTCGGGAAGATAACCAGGGGGCGTCATAACGCCAACCCCGCAAGTCATGGTGTTTAGATCAAGCCCCAGTCAATGCCGGGTTTATAAAGCTGATTCTGATGATGATTCTGAGCACACACAATGCTGTTAAAGTGACATCCTTGCAGTAACGACGCGCCATAGCTCCCAGTTAATACATTAACGCATATTACGGGCGATTTGCTTGTGTAGAAGGAAATAGTTGCCCTGTCCAATTGGGTCCAATCCTACCAAGATGCCGTCAATGCGCAAATACGGCATACCGTAAATGAAGTGCTCAGAATGCCGAGCCTATTCGATCACGGCGTTTGGTTCACTATCTCGTTGTCGAAATAACCCAGTCGGTAGAGAGCTAGAACGATAAAATAAATGTCCCTGGTTCGATCCAGGGTCCCGGAGGTTTTGCAGGCCGGCGCACCAATATGCCGTACTTACCCATTCACAGCATTTGGTAGGACTGGGCTATTGGTAAGATTGGGCCCTTGTCGTAAGTAGGCATACTGTCAATTATTGGCCCTTAATGTGGGAACAATGTATGTAATTACACCTGCAAAAATATAATCCTGTACTACAGTACGTTGGGGTTCTATTGTACTTAAACAATGAAGCGAGCCACTGGCGGATCTAGAACGGCAGTTTGTGGCGGCTGGTAGGGGCATCACCCCCTAAAAAGTCGGATTTCGCTCTCGTATGCATTGCTACAAATATTAAAATAAACTTTCCCTAGTCAAAGTTGCGTAGGTGTCGTTCTACATCAGGAAATGTGTAAATTTGCGCCGATTTCAGACAGTTGGGGGGGGGGGCATTCCACCCTGTTACCCCTCCCCCTGGATCCGCCAGTGAAATGGACCAAAAACAGCGAGTAAACACAATCGTTCGCATCAGCCATTTTAGCACATTTCACCACCATCGGATCAAGAACTACTTTAGTGCTTGCTGAGGCATACTGATCATATGTTTCCTCGATAACCCCTACCACCATAAGTGTTCGTCAAGCCGCAATGACAAACCGACAAGCCTGTCTGCTGTAGACAAGGTCACCAGAAGCTCCCTGTCTCGTGCAATCATGATCGAACTGCAGATTAATAAGAGAAGGCAAAGAGCGTGGGAATGCGTTGCAATATAGCGTGACTGTCAATGTAGACACGACGTACCGGGAAAAAGTTCCCCAAGTTATATCTCGCAAAACTATGTCATGGTCAACGCAATTCTGCTGAAATTCGCTGAAACAGCTCTAAAGTATTATTATTAAATGGTATCCGACGTTTTATGCAGTTAAATGTAAGTCATAGTGACACAGCCACACACAATGTCTACCTACATACAAAACAGACAGAATTAGCAGAAATAAATGAACACACATCAACTATTATATTCCATTTTTAACAAATACCGCGTTTATCAATTTATATCGGTATCATCAATGACAGCATTAAAAAAAAACATGCAGAGTGTGTTGGCTTGAATTACTCCATCATCAAGTCAGTTTAACGGCCAGCATTGAAACATACTACAATGCATAAACAAAGAAGCAGGGAAAACAAATAAAGAGGACGATATTAAACAATATGCTCTTTACATTTTTGCGTGTGGCGCAAGATATTTTGTTAAGAATAGCATGGTTTTCGAATATCCTATGGTTACATTTTTTTAATCGTTTCCACCATATAACGTAAAAAAGGCTCAGGCTATTTAAACACATAAGGCTGAAAAAAACACACTGTTTGCATTGCAGTTTAGTAAACTCCATGACTCTTGAAACGGAGTTTGATCGCANAAAAAGGTTGAAGGCAAAATTAAAATAAACAAGCATGCGTACTGCGCAGTGACATGAAAATAACACCATCAGACGTATTGTAAGAAAAGATACAGCATGATCATATGATGTGCAGCTGCATTGTGCAATGTGCATACGTAATTGTATCGTGCTAGTTTTATGCATGTGATCCTTGCCGATGGAAAAGTATATACATTTCACGTTTTATGCTCATGTCAAACAATAAATGCTGGCTGAATTTCTATGAAAATGAAATCCGTTGGTCATAAAAACTTACATGCAATTTTCGGGGCGTAATGTCACAAGTTTTATACCACAGTTTTCATAATATTACGCTTAACACGAGGACATGCAAAGGAAAGCGGATGCGCGAGTACCTGCGATGCCATAAATTTAATAGCGAAAAATGTTCCGGGACTTCCATCGCAATTCACCAATCACCATCCACTCCATATACACCAAAAACTTTATATTGCCGTACTTGCAAATTGACACAATTACCCATTTCTCCAAAAGGTAATGGGAGTCGTGCCAGTACAGTTTCGTGTGAAAATGCGCCGATCTGACCAGCGATCTACGAATGCCGTCCCCGGGCCGCCGTGTCGCCGTGTCGCTGTGACGCGGGTCGGGGAGCGGAACCAGCGGAACCATCATGGCCGCCACGCTCGGCACGTTAAGGCCACGACCACAGGGGTGCGGCCGCACGCCCCCAGCCGTGCAATGACATGATACGTGCGAAGAATTCGGTGCACGAAGGTGTGAAGTCATTTGAGCTGCAGGCGCGCGATCTCCCCGCGACGCACCTCCACGGTGCGAGCACCAGCGAGCACCGCGAGACAGCGAGTACCAGCACCAGCTTTCAAGAAGCACCGCGCGCCGGCGCGCGCAGCGGTGGAGGCGACCCGCCGACTGCATCCAGAACAATGTTCATTCAAATGCGCGTGTCGCCTGCCCACTTCAGATGCTGATTGGCCGCTTACACAACCGGTTGTGGATGACCGCTGTCGCGGAGTACCGACTCGGCGACAGCGCTCATCCGCTGACGACGCGTCCCATGTCGTTGAGCGGCGGCCGGCCGCGAGATTCCGCCTCGAAAGGCCTGCTCATGAGCATCAAGGACACGGATCGGCGCCCATCTCCTCCGTATCTGCATAGACGGCGGGCTCGGCGCCCTATCTGCTGGAAGTTCTGCAAGGCAATGCGAGCATCTGCATATCGGGCACTCGGGTGCGTGTTGTACCGATGTGCACGCCAGATTCGGACGCAGATTGCGCGCAACTGCGTCGACAGAACAGTCGCGGTGCTGGTGCTGTCATACGGCGCATGCGATCCTGAGCAGTGAGTCTCTGGCGACGCTTGCTCTGTGACAGGCGCACATGATTCAGAGCAAGGGCGGATCTAGTATTTTTTAGAACAGGGGCCGCAGGCCAATTTATGGGCGCCCTGCAATTCTGATAGGGGTGCTAAAGTGGTCTGAGGGGCGCCCTGTAGTCACAATATGGACGCTGAGTGCTCACGGGCGCCTGGCGGCGCCCGGCGACGGACAGCCCGTGGGGCGCCCTTCTGAAGTTCTGGCATGGGGAGGGACGCGACCCCTGCGGTCACCCCCTGGATCCGCCCCTGATTCAGAGCACGGCTTCGTTTGTCACGGCTGTGTCATCAGACACATGCGATTCAGAGGAATCGATTCTCCTGCGACTCTGGTTCCGTCATGAGACACCAGGGTGCAGCAGGTCTTCCTTCGCCGCCTGCGTATATAATATAAATTGGATGGCTGTGATGAGCATTGTCTTTTTCTATCTCCATCTTTCGCCGCCTGCGATTCAAGGCAGGAGGTCTCATGTTTCTGTCATCGGCTCCACCGAGTACGCAGTTCATGGTAAAGGAACAACCTTCTGCTTCACAAATGAACAAAAATGCGAGCTGACTGCGAATCAATGTCATTGCTCATAATAAAGAAGCCGCGGCGGCCAACAATGAAGACACATTGAAGCCACAAAGCGGTAACGACGACGTATTTTCCTCAAATAGCGGCTCTCCCGCCTTTTAGACCAGGTCCTGCACCGGTGCCACCACGTGCAAAGTACCGGATACCGGCGTCGTCCTTTCTTCCTCCAAAAAGTCCCGTAATGAAACAGTCATGGTGGTCTGATGAATACAAGATAATCCGCTGAATGAAAAGTCCGGCTTGTTGTGCCTTAATGTCGCATCCATCAAAGCTAATATTCTACAGGAAAGGAAGCTCGTGGCCATTAATGGCCATTGGCCTATGAGTGTAGCTATAACATATAAAAAGTCAATTTCATAAGTGAAATCACAGCACCTGTTTCTAAGAACGTACATCATCACGATGTGGTTAAACATAAGAAAACACCCAAAAATATAATAATTTTGACACTTGAATTGTATATTGCATCATATCCGTACTCCGTATAAGCCACATCAAAGAAGTTTTAGGCTCACAATCATGCACAACAAACTTTTCTGTATTGTGTAGTTCTTGCATTCTGGGCACCAGTATGACTAAAACTCCTTCTGCATAATGTCATCAAGACCGCAGCGTTAAGTAATAAAACGAAAAATATAAATAAAGCCCAGTGTACCTATGTACCGAATATATTTGACAGAAATGTTAGCATTTAATTATTATGAAATGCAAAAATAAGAACACAGACTTTGCGGGAAGCAATAACGACACACGTACGTCCAAAAACGGACACATCTGACAAATGCTATCTATATGAGCGCAATGCATATCAAATTTGTTAACCCTCGCCAGTGCAGGGATGGATGCCATCCCTCGTTTTCTTCGGGAATAGCTCAAGTAGTTATCAATCGATGGCGATGCAACTTGCAGTACCCTTCTTTTAAACAATTTGACACATACTCCGACAATTTGGAACATCTACCTCCTATGACCCGTGCATGACATTTGATCTGTTTCTCAAGGTCATGTCAGGCGCAACTGGCGTCCCGTAGTAACAATGCTTGCAACTGGTGCAGTTTCCGAGTGTTCGTTGTTCAGGAGCATATGCTTAGGTGTTTCCAGGTACAATTTATGGTTTCCACCGAGATTGTGACCTCGGTTGGCCTTTTCAAGGGTCAACCGAGGTCAATAAGCCTTAGATGACCTGAGATGACCTTTTAGGATTTTGGTAGTTTCTTAGATGATGATGATTGGGGGAGGGGGGCTTTCGTGCGCCGCAACAAAATAGTTATATGGCGCCCATGGTAGTTTCTTAGACATTTTGTGACGCTAATGTAAAATTTTGCACCCATTTTGCATGATTACGATTCGCGGCGCGAAGCGCGGAGCGAGTCTCATTACGAGCGAAGCGGCGGAAGCGCGGAAGCGAATCCTTCATTGAATATCGATTTTTTCTCACATATAAGCGGCGACCCGGCCGGGGGCCCTGGCCAGGCCCGGCCGGGCCCGGCCCGGCCGGGCCAAGACCGGCGACGCTGTCAGAAGTTTATATCTTTTGAACCCCGCATCCGATTGACAAGCGGGTCTTCGCCACTATGATAGCCCCATTGCAATGACATTATGATTATTGACATGTTTTTTTATCATGGTGATGGGTCAGCATGGCGCGTGAAACGTGCCGCGTCAGGGGTGTCAGAAAGTATTATCCTGCTGTAGCTGAGGAAACGGCTGGACCTATAAAGCTAACATTTGGTGTGAGGCTGGAGACCACACCACTGGCAATGTTGCTTTGGTCAAACTCTGGGTCACACTGCACGTGCGCACGTGCACCCCTGTTCCGTCCACGAAAATTACATGCAAAACAATTCGTTGCAATACCGGACCTTATATCTCGGCAACCAAAAGTCGTAAAGACACGGGTCAAACACAGACGCGTAGAGAAACGATCCGCCCGGCGATGCACTATGTGTCGTCAGCGGCGCGTGGAACGTGCAAAGTTACTGGCTATATAAGCGCCAAATCATTAGTTTTTATGACGTTCTTCACAATTAAAATCAGTGCTCAGCACTTATAGGACGTGAAAGCGAGAAAACAAATACCAATCTGTAGACCAATTTACCCGTCTTCTTAAATGCATTTCAAAAATTTAGGTTTGCTGCAGTATTTTCTCTGTTAAAATCTGTTCTGTATTATTTTTATTAAACGATTTTGAAAATATTTCGGTTAATTACCACCGCCGTAGCCTCAAACAAAGGGTTCTAGCGATAAAAATGATTGCGGCTGTATAAAGCGCAATCAAATCCATATAATTACCACCCAAAATAATTTTTGCCTACAAACATGAAGCTTATAATTGCAATTTAAAAAACGCTTCAATACCTATTTAGTTCAAAGAATCAATTTTAGTTCGGATCTTATTTGCGACGGCAAAACAACACATAGCGAAAATAATTCAAATGCATGCTTTGCACAAGACGAACCTCCGTTGACGGGTGATAAATTGACGCGGATTTATTCGGACTCGCTCGTCCCTCGCCGTTTTTTAAGGCGTCATTACTGGTTGAATACCGATTTTTCTCACATATAAGCGGCGACCCGGCCGGGCCGGGCCCGGCCCGGCCGGGCCAGACCGCGACGCTGGTCAGAAGCTTATATCTTTTGAACCCCGCATCCGATTGACAACGGTCTTCGCCATATGATAGCCCCATGCAATGACATTATGATTATTTACATGTTTTTTCTCATTTGAGGGCGTAGCACGGCGCGATGACAACGTGCCGCGTCAGGGGGTGTCAGAAAGTAATTATCCTGCTATAGTGAGAAACGGCGGACCCTATAAAGCTTAAAATTTTGGTGTCAGGCTGGAGACCACACCAACTGGCATGTTGCACAGGTATTAAAACTCTGGGTCACACTGCACGTGCGCACGTGCACCCCTTTTCCGTCCACGAAAATTACCTCAAAACATCGTCTGCAATACCGGACCTATATCTCAGGCAACCAAAAGTCTCAAAAGACACGGGTCAAACACAGATGCGTAGAGAAACGATCCGCCCGTCGCTATGTACTATGTGGTCGAATCAGCGGTGCGTGTACGTGCCAAAGTTACTGCTATAACAAACGCCAAATAATAGCTTTATGAATTCTTTCACAATTTAAATTCCAGTGTCAGCACCTATGGACAGTGAAGCGATTGTGAAACAAACACCAATCTGTAGACCAATTGTTTACCGTCTTCTTAAAATGCATTGCAAAATTTTGAGGTTTTAATGCATTATTTCGCGTTCAAATGCTGTCTAATATTTTTTATTTGACGATTCGATACAATTTCCTTCATTACACCGCCGTAGCTTCAAAACCAAAGGGTGCTAAACGATAAAAATAATGCAGCTGTAAAACGCAATCAAATCCATCTAATACCCACCCAAAATGAATTTTTGCCTACACATATGAAGCTTATAATTGAAAATTAAAAATAACGCTACAAAACCTATTTAGTTCGAAGTATCGATTTAGTTCGGATCTATTTGCGACGGCAAAACACCACATAACGAAAAATAATTCAAATTGCATGCTTTGCACAAGACGAACCTTCCGTTGGGACGGCGTTGATAAATTGACGCGGAATTTATTCGGACTCGCTCAGATCCTTCGCCGTTTAAGGCGTTTCTTACTTGGTAATTAAACATAGGGTGAAAAATAGGTGAGTATTTTAGGCCTTGGTTTGCAGTACATCCTGTATTACAGGTTCGGCTCAAATTCAGCCACCGATAACAATCGGGGCCCCGATTCAAGGAGTGGAGTGGATGTCACACACACACACACACACACACACACACACACACACACACACACACACACACACACACACACACACACACGCACGCACGCACGCACGCACGCACGCACGCACGCACCGCACGCACGCACGCCCGCACGCACGGCACGCACGCACGCACGCACGCACGCACGCACCGCACGCACGCCGCCACGCACGCACGCACGCACGCACGCACGGAGCACGCACGCACGCACGCACGCACGCACGCACCACGCATCGTCACCGCCGCACGCACCGCACGCACCAGCACGCACGCACGCCACGCACGCACGCACGCACGCACGCACGCACGCACGCACGCACGCACGCACGCACGCACGCACGCCGCACGCACGCACGCACGCACGGCCACGCCAACGCACGCACGCCACTAAATGTTGTTTTACTAAGTTTAAGATACCACACTCACACTACAAAATACATAACGCACATGATGTAAAAGATGCACCAAAACACCAAAAAAGCACGTAATCCCAATACAGTAATTTTGAGACAGACGATAAGGTGGAAAACAATTGAGATGAAACGAGATTCGTGTCGTTTTCTCAAGTTAGCAAGAGCTTACATGCCACAAATTAAGAAATAATGTTTTAAATTCTTACCACTAAACGCACCAACCAGTTGCACAAGCCTGAAACCCGACTGCAAATAATTAAGTGTTTAACTGTTTAGTGAGAGTTGCAAATATCATCTTGCTACACCGTTCACATCTCAGTTTGAACACGGGACAAAGGCCTGATTGGAGTTGGCGAATGACGCGAAAGTTAGCTAACAGCCCCTCTGTCTGTGTTGTTTGCATTCGTTGGGACTGAAGTGACGGTAAAATAACAGACAAAGAGCTGGCATTTTTGAACCCACTCAATTCGATTCTGTGATTTGAATGCATGGGATACGCCGACAGGTTAAGTTGCTGTGTGGACTGTGGAGGTATGAGCGCTTAAAATTAATCAAGCAGACTGCAGAATTGGAAAGAAGGATTCAACTTTGCACGTTGTCTATTGCTATATGACTTTATCAAATTAGTCTGAACCATTTAAAGACAAACATAAACAATGAAAAAGGCAACACCCGTTTTTGTTCTACTTGCACTTCCGTCGACCTTGCGTTCCAAAAATAACTTTGAAAATTAACTTCATTTTTTTTCGCTGTAGGGTCGGACATGATTTGGGAATTACAAGTGACAGCTCTGAGTCCGAGACAGCTAGCTGCGAGGGTTTACATCAGCCTGCGAAGGTTTACATCAGCCTGCGAGGGTTTACATCAGCCGAGAGATCAGCTTTCAGCCGGGACCGTTAGCCGGCGCGACGCATCGCTGAAAAGCCAGCCACGGGCTAAAAAATCTCACACCGCACGACCGCCAAAGCGGACCGCTGCCAAACAGGAAAACAGCCGTGCCGTGATTATTATTGCAGGACACAGGAAAAGATAATGAGTGTACCGCTATGTAGCTTAGAAACAATTTAGTTTATATCAGGAATTTTTGGAAATAACGTTAAGTGAAGGACATGCATGACACCGTGCATGACACTGGCTGGACGAATTTAGCCAATGTGCAAATTGTGTGATGTCGCAAGTGGTCATATCGTGCGTTGACCGGATTTGAATCAACTGGGAGTTTGCCGAGGGATTGGTTAGGCTTAGCGGTATATAACCGGAAAATTGTTCATCAGCTGCAGTTTAATAAGGCACCGTTGAAATTCACCACGCGAGATAATCCAATGCAAATCCCATGCTTAGAAGGGCGAAACTGAGCTAAGCGTGTTTGGATAAAAACTAGCCTAACTTTGCATCCTTAATAATTTTTAAACATGCAATAAAACGCGAGATCCCAGTTCGATTTCCTGGTTGGGACCGTTGGAACCACATTTACCGTTTTTTAATACATGCACGACCTCAGTTAGCAGCCAGACAGATCAGATGGGCTGGCGGTTGCTGAGGTAAATTACGGATACAATAAGTAAGAGGCTAAGCATCAGGCCAAAAATGCGATATATAGCAGAGATCGTTGACTTCATGGTGAGCACGTAAAGGAGTCGTATGAATTTGAATTGGTATACCAACAACAAAACATGATTGCAAAGTTGTTCAGTCAGGAAACGAGTGTAGGCTTTAGCATTGGTGGAAGTATCATGCAATTGCATGGTAAGCATATTAAAAGTGATACATACAAACCATTACAAGAAGTGATACATAAAAAGCATTTCAAGTGATACGTACAAATATTTTATTTGTATGTCACCGAACTGACTTGGGGTGATAAATTCATACCCGATGCTTATGCTCTCCTTATCTAGTGACAAGTCGTGTACGGGCTACAGAAGATATTTACCTTATCTAGAGGACCAAATCCTATAGTACTAGACGTGAATCAGATAGTGCAAACCGAATCCATGTCGATTTGCAAACTAGTTTCGATTGTAGCAGTATCAGAAGAAGAAGAAAAATATTGCGCAAAATGTAGTATGGCTGCGTGATCTTCGACTTAGAAATTACAACTCGCACGAATTTATTACTCATTGTTTATGCGTGACAAATCTCAAGCTTACTTCCCACGATGCCATAAGGAGATAATTAGCCAGGTGCGGCAAAACAATATCATTATATTTCCTCTAACGACCTTTGAGTTCAGTATAATATGTGGTTCCTGCAAGCATTGCAACTGCTTCCTTACGTTCGGTAATTTATATAAAAACACACAAAAAGAGAGGATGCCGATTGGTTTACGACGCTCTGGAGCTTACGATAGATAATCTGTCTAAAGCAGTACTGCAATTTAAAACAACAGGCAGCAATTTTTCTGCTCTGACCACAGTTATGTCGAAGTCGCACTTCAACTATTTCGGCTGGCAGCGAGCCACTCAGCCTGGCGTCATAACTCGTACCAGACGTTCCGCTTAGGCAAAGGGAGTGTGCCTACGCACATCGCTTATTTGGGGTTATTGACACTCTGGTGTATAGAACATAATTTTCTGAATTGAACCAATACTTCGTTTCTCCAGAGTCACCCTAGTTGCTGAGATATTTCAAAGACTCCAGAAACGTGATGTGAGTACACAATTATCGTGTAGAAAAGAGCGGCGTCATTCCCTTCCGAAAGTGGAGGGGGGAGGGACGGAGGCATTTTAAAGTCAATTATTTCCATGCAACGTACATAGGCGTAATATTAAAATCCGAAAATGTTGGGGGACGCGTCCCGCCGTCCCCCCCCCCTTGACGCCGCCCTTGCGTGTAGACTCCAGAGGGCATCCGCTACTAAAATAATTGCTAATATCGATTTAACTGCTAGGATATCTTTAGCCCCGGCCACAGATAACATGATACCTGGATTGGACACTTCATTTTCGGCCTCTTATTGTTAAGCACAGCAGTGAATGGCGGTGCTGGACTCGCATTTGCACGAGCCGATACATAAAGTGTATCAGCTTAACAGCTCCGTTTCCAATTTCGACTCTGCAATAAAAGGCCGAAAGTTGAGTGTTCAATCCAGTTATCATGTTATATCTGCCCCGGCCAATAGCGATTCGACAAAACAGCTCGTGTGCGCTGACAGCTGCAGCAGCCGAACAGTACCGTCTGTCCTACTCGCAACGCTTGATGTTCATTTTTTCGACAAAGATATCCGTTCAGAGCTACGAAACTTGCACATAAATAAGTTCACAGCGACAATAACATGCTGTGCAAACTTGTCTCTATCCCGCGCCTTACTGGGGGAAGGGCTATCTATAGCCCCTCCCGTTATTTTGCAATATCTCCTAAACCGGCAGGGGTAGCGTCACCAAACGTTCAGTACTTTGTCTCACATCAATGTGACACATGTTGCTAGACGGAAAAATATAAAGCTATGATAGATCAACCGAAAATGACGTCAGAGTGACGTCATGTTCTGCGTTTTTGTTGAAAAATAAGTGTTTGCGGGAAACGCTCTGCAAAGTACAGTTTTTAAGATAAATTAAATTGTCATATACGATATGACAGATAATAAACTCGACTATCAAACTGAAATCTAAATTTTAAAAAATTCTGAAATTCAATTTTTTTTTTTTATAAATCCAAAGTTTTTTTTTTCTCAAAATTTTGACAAAGTAATCCGAGTTAGAAAAACGGAATAAATATGAACGAAGCGAGTCCAATCAATATGTGTAGCAAGTTTGAAGTCGATATCTTCAAAAATTACTGACTTACATCCTTTCAAAGACAAAATTCGACCACCTCTACGACATAACTATGTTTGAAAATTGCATTTCCGGTTTTGATTTTTTACTTTATTCATTAAAAAATATGAGGTAATTTTTCGCGTTCTAGTCGAAAAACGAACCCATAAACATGTGTTACAACTCCTAATGACCCAAATCTGCAGTATGACCTCGTGACCTCTAGTGACCTTGACCTGACCCAAGGTCAAAAATAGCTTAGAATGGTAATTATATGTGTCAGATACACGAATCATATCGATTTATCAAGTGATAATGCGTTTAATATCGCATTTTTGCGCGATAATTTCATCCACTGGACTTTGATGACACGATCAAATATTTTGTTTTTGACGTGACCAGTGACGTCATCGGTGACCCTGAGGTTAACAATATTAGGTTTAACAATATTAGATTAGAGTAAAACAGATTTGACAGGGCTATCGAATGCCGTTTGAATTTTTCAGATCGGTCCAGTAGTTCCGGAGATCAGAGGGGGCTATAAGTAGCCCCCCCGTAACTCGCGTTACATAATATACCCCAGTAACTCGCGGGCTATCTTGCATGATGTGATCGTAATTGTATTGTCTTAGATGCACCGCTTTACATAACATCTTATTCACTTTGCTTATAGTGGCGATCGTTTAATC